>JAKLND010000014.1:0-80884 GCA_022813125.1 Septoriella neoarundinis | reverse complement strand
CTTCCGGCTCGCGGTCGTCGACGGGCGCGGGACGCGCGTGCCGACGCTGGAGCAGCTGGGGGCGCTGGTGGAGTGTGCGCCGTGGGACGCGCCGGCGGAGGGCGGGCAGTTGTACGGGAGGTTGAGGTTGGGGTGGAAGAATGTGGTGCTGGCGGTCGTGGATCAGGGGGTCACGAGTTATTTGAGGGTCGGGGATGCGGTGTTTGGGCGGGAGAGGTTGTTTGAGAGGGTTGGGAGGGGGCCTGGGGCGAAGAGGGGTGGGAGGGGTGGAGCCAGGGGTGGGAGAGGTGGGAGGGGGAGGGGCAAGTGAGGTTTTTGGGGTGGGTTGGTGGGAGGAGGGGGTTTGGTTGGATCTCGATGGGTATACAGGACATCTGAGATGATTGCGCGGGTAGGAATGAATTGTCTGGTCATTGAATGTACAATACCCCCAGATTTTGTCAGCCCACGGGTCTCATATATTCGTTTGCTGCGGATTAGAAATAGAACGAACAAGTGCAACGTCTATAAACGCCACGAGGACACCTTCGACATTCGACTCGTCCACGACCCGCGAAATCCCCCCAAAGCCACCTCACAAATGGAAGCCAGCCGCCCCTCTCACGCATCCCCTCCCACAAGCCCACCCGCCACGCCTCGTCCCCATTACCACCCACCCGGCTCCCATTCCCAGGATAAAGTTATTCCACCCGCTCTCGTGGCACGAACGTGGCACCAGCCCTGACCCGAGCGAAGAGAAAGCCTCCGAGGAGAAGTCGTCACCCGCGTCGAAGTTACCGTCGCGGTGGGTCGCGGCGCCGTCTGGCTTGGCTCATCAGATTGGAAAAGCCAGCCTTACTCGTGTGGGCAAGTCGGGGGACCACCTGCTCTGCGCTGCGACTACGGGCGCTACATACAGTGCGCGCATCTATTGCCTACGCGACGTGGCGCGCGACGTGAACTTTGATGCCCGACGGGGACAAGTCTCTCTAGGTAGGGTAGTTTCCACTGCGGGCAACAACACGTCCGCCTCTACATACATACGACTACTGTCTAGGTACCCTTCTCATCAGCACGATACGGTAATAACATCACAATGCGCACGACCGTTGCGCTCCACAATACTCTCTCTACATATCGCTCACGAATGCCCCCTGTTCCCTGCAGCCGCGCGCGCTGACCCTTCGTGGACCTGCGGCTACCCACAGTGTCGGGGAGGCGATCCGGTCTGTCGGGCTACCTACAGCACTGCTGACGCGCTACTGGGGCCCTTTCGAGGGCAAGGCGCCACCGGTGGAGGCTGGCGGGTGTGACCTGGGACCGGGATTGCTGCGGTTTTGAGTGAGGGTTGCTGTTGGGGTTTGAAACGAGGGCGGCTGCGAGTGTGGGCTGATGAGATGTCGGAGGGTGGCTACGTGCGTGTGGAAGGACTCGGCGGTCTGTCTTGGAATGTCATCCATTCATCAGGTTCCTATGTCAGGGTGTGGAGAAAGCCGGCCGGCGTGCGATGCGCTGGCGTCGCGGAGGCGAGGCGAGGCGAGGCGAGAGGCATTTCACGCGCGAGTCGTGTATGGCTTCATGAATCTGGTCGCCAGCAAGTCTACGCGAGCGTGAGCGATAGGAGGATGGCCACTGCTCAGCATGTACCGGACAGCACAGCTCCTCGAGAGTTCACCGCAAGCGCGCATTTCGGATATGCGTGTCTTTCGGTTGATTGCGCGGACGATCACATGCTGCAGCTGCGGTCACAAACAGTGTTCACCGTCTGCACGTCCCTGGGCTGACAGCCGTGGAGGCGAATTCCGTGGGCTGACACCCTACCTTGCCTCCTCCCTGACCCGTGGTCTGGCGGCGGCCCTCCCGCTGGAGCCCCGCTGGAGTGAGTGTATGAAGGAGAGCAAGTCTTAGCGGACTACTCTTGATCATTACCTGTGCTTCAAATTCTCACTCTGAGACTGCCCACGCAGCAGTATGGCCTGACGTTACAGGCACTGGCAGGGGGCTTGCTTTCGGTAGCCCTCCCCGGAAGCACCCAAGCGAGCTGTCTGCCCTCGAAGCAGCCGATCAATCTCGGACGCGGCCAGCTCGCCGGCCGCTCAGGATCTGCGGAGCCTGTGTCAGCTGTCCTGCTTGGCTCCGCCGGACCCGACACCCAGGTCGGGTTGCATCCCCGAGCGACCGTGCCAGGCCCAGCACGCTGTGTCGTCACGGTACCGCGCGCGCGCGCGCGAAAGCGTCTGGAATAATTAATGGCTGGAACTTGCAGCGCCCCGACTCACTCGCACGCCGCCGGCGACGAACCCTGCGCCGACCAGTCGGGACGAGAGGGGTTTGCCAGTAGCGCCGTCGGCAGCAGCGATGCTATTCGCGCAGGCGCCCGCCCACGGCTCGCTTGCGCTCCTGAAGGCCGCGTATGTGTGTACAGATGCGCGCTGGGCAAACGTGCGTGCGCGCGCGAGCGCTGTGTCCAACAACCGTCGCCGTGTCGATAGGCACGAGCGGGGAGGCCAGCCGGGCGGTCGCGAGTAGTGGCCGGGGGCGCGCGCCACGCTGGGCCCGGAGTCTCGCCCGGCAGATTCCGATTGGCACTTGCACGGCGTGGGGCCCACGGCCGGTGCGGGCGGGCTTCGACGGGTGATCTTCATAAAGTCAGGGAAGGCGCCTTATGTCTGCTGGCAGCCCGTGCGGCGCCGCTGCCGGCTGGTCCCAAGCGACTGGTCTCTCTTTCTTCTGCCCTGCCTTGCCGCGCCCAGCGGGCTCACATACCTTAGCTTGCCGCCCAGAGCGTCGGAACGTCTGCACCGTTTCGTCGGGCTTGCTGGCTGTTATTGCCCTGCCCTCGCCCGCGTCTTCAACACACCTTCGCTCCCTCCCGCCTTCCATTCTGCAGCCTCTGCCCGGAACGGCTGTCCTGGCATGTCTTAGCCGCCATGTCGTCGGGAGCGCAGGACGACTCGTCGCAGCAGCAGACGGCTGCCAGGCGGAACAGCAGCCTTGGCCGCGCCTTCGACAGGTTTATCAACGTCTTCTCCCGGAGAGGTTCCAACAGGACGGAGACCGCTAGCGAGTCTCGCGAAATTGCAGCACGCCAAAATGCATCTGGATCTGCTGTCGAGCATGCCGGCGTCGCTCCAGCACATACTTCTTCACCCGGAGAGCCCACGGTATCGCTAGGAAATACTCTGGAAGTGGAGGAGAATGCCGTGGACGACTTCCAGGACTCCGAGGAGCCTATCCTCCCCGTGGACGCTGGCTCTGTTCGTGTCGGACTTTCAGAGGAGAAAGCAAGATTACTATTCGAGAAGTACGGCCTGAAATACAACGGCGCCCGCAATACAGAGCAAGGACCTGCCAGCAAAATCAGACGAATAGAGCGACCAGTCCGGATCAAATTACGCTGGACCTGCCATCATTGCAAGACTGCCTTCGCCCGAGAGAAGGTTTGCAGTTCTTGCAGCCATGCAAGGTGTGAAGACTGCCTTCGTTCGCCGCCACCGCGTGTCTTGCGCCTACTAGAGAAGACAAAGAGAGAAAAGGAGGCCGCCGAGCTTCTCGAGCGAGCCGCCAGTGCGTCTCCGGAAGACGATGCAGTACCTGGACCTTTCACAACCGTAGCCACGGAGAAAATTCCCCAGGACATTCCGGATGACGACCGATCTGAGACCCTTTCACATACCACGGGAAGATCACCAGGCGAAGTCCAGCCGCTCAGATTCATCTACACCATTCGCTCCTCATCCCTCGGCGGTGTCGGTGGCGTAGAACTGTACCATCTCGACCCCAGCAGAGCAAAGGACCACAAAGCAGACGATTCTACGACGACGATCCAGCGCGTCTACAAGCAGCCACGCCAGCGGATACGCTGGACCTGCGACAGGTGCAACTCCCTCTTCACCACCAGAGACCAATGCTCGAACTGCCAGCACCGAAGATGCAGCGACTGCATCCGGAATCCGTACGTAATTTTTTCCACATCTGCAATTACGCTTTGACTGACCTTCCGTCCAGTGCGAAAAAGGACAAACGCTCTCTCGACCCTGACATCCTGCGCTCGGTGCAGTCACGCCTCGGCGGCGGACTTCATTCGCCCTCGCTCGTCGCAGTATAACACTGGCTGCACCTCCGCTTGAAGGCTCACCAACCGTACACGTAGCATTCCTGCACACTGGCGTTTTTTCCGCTCACCCTTGCTTTCACTCGATGATACCACTCGAGCCCGCTGCGGCTCTTATACCCTTGCTACTACGGAGCAACGAAAGACGCCAGACTACAGTTTTTGTGTGGGTCTCCGTTGTTCCTTAGCTCCCGACTCGATTTACAGTACCTTTCGGCACATCTACGACCTTTTTACGATTCTGGCTGGACATGGTGCACTGGCGCACATTTTGCGAATCTTTGATGGAGGCGAAAGAAGATGGGGAGGATGTTGATATTTTCGGTTTTGTCGAGGAAGAGTTCGTGTTAGGACGCGCTGGACAGCGCATGCATGCTGTGTAATGTTTCTGTTGCGCGATTCAGAGCAGGAGGCATCAGGGAAGCGCTCGATGCTGTACGATGGATGTCACCGTCAAAGGCCTACCTATTTCTCACCCTCCTCAACCCAACTCAATCAACACCAACTCTCCAAACCCACCGCCACCCTTCCCTCCTTACCATTATTCCACCCCGTTCCCGCCCCCCTCTCCCTCCTCCAAAACAAATCCACCAAGCCCCTCCCATCCTCCACGCACGCACGCACGCACGCACGCACCCGAACGCCCCAGCCAACCCCAACCCCCACCCCCTCCTTTCCCTTTCCCCAGCCAAGCGCCGCAGCCGCCTGCAAACGCACAACAATGTCAGCAATCCCCTTCCTCGCATGCCCTACCTCACGCCCTGCCCTGCCCTGCCCTGCCCGGCCGTCCCGACCGCGCGCGCCCGCTCGCTTGGTAAGACTAGGGAAGGAAGAAAGCTCTCCACGGACCTTCCGAGCCCTTGCCGCGCATCAAGCGGAGGCAGAGCGCTGCTCTTCCTTGACGGCCTTGCTTAGGGGGAAGGGCAGGGCAGGGCAGGGCGAGCTGGGGTCGCGCAGGCCGGCCGGCTGGCTGGCTGGCTGTGGGTTGTCTGATTCCTTCAGGTTAAGGTGTTTATAAGGTATGGCGTTTTGACGCGGGGAGAGGGGTTTTGAATGAGCGGGGGGGAGGGGTTTTTGGGATGGTGGAGGCGTGCGCGCGGCTTGAGGGTTTGAGGGGTGCGGTGGTCTTCTGGTTTATTGCGTGTGTGTTCTTTTTTCTTCTCTTGCTTCTTCCAGGCGCTTTCGCTCGTTGCGTGCGCGGCACGTGGGTTGTGGGGTTTTGCGAGGGGTGAGGGTTGGGGGTTGTGGTGTGGCGTTGACGGCTGTGGGCGGGAGGGGCGTTTGGGGCTGCGTTTTGGAGCGTTCTTGTTGAGTTGAGGGAATTAGAGAGGGGTGTCATATAGGTTGCTGGGACTGTTTTGGGACGTGGGAGTGTTGCTTTGGGTTTATGGTGAGGTGAGGTAGACCTGATGGCACGTGGATGTGGAGCTAATAAATAAGGCACGCGGGCTTTTAGTTGATGTGCATGCGAGAGTTTGAAGTTGTTTTTGATACTTTTCGTCATTCTGAAAAGCGAGGTGATGATCCACAGCGACTGAGAGGAATTTTGGTATTTGAGCTCACTCGTTCTCCGGGTCGCTGAGCTGTGTATATCGACTTCTCAGACGACGACGACGGAAGGCACACGGGCATGCTCTCTGATGTTTGGAAGTCCCCTGTATAATAAGAAATCATCATATGCATGCGCACTATGCCAAGGGGGAAAAAAAAACCCCCCGAGTATCAAGGAATCTGATTCAGGCCGTGTTGCTGTACACATAATGATCATTCTCCTGATCTGTTGTCATCTGTGACATGTAACAGCGCATTGTATATGATGGTCTAAAGACAGCACTGCTGTGCAACATTGGCTGAACCAAAGAGCCACTATTCCTGCACCATTGCAAGCATGCAAAAGCACGATGAGGTTGTCACAATGTCTCGTACAGCACAGGTGATCATCGCGTGAAGACACGTCAAATCCGTGGTTCGTGGCGATCAACACCAGGAACGCCTTAGATCCGTCGGCCTTTGACGATCCGGCAAGGCGGCTGTCACGGTGGTGCGAGGCATCCACGCAGCCCAAGGCGCCCAGTCACGCCGCAGGGATTGGCCGGCCTAGTGACATCTTTGTGCACAAGGCTGTCGCTACTTTTTGTTCCCTCCAGACGTATAGCAAACAATGCGATGCCCGGCGCATTGCATCTCGCGCGCACGATGGTGTGCCGGGTGAGACGCTGCGCAGCCAAGATAGGGAGACAGATCCGACTGACCGACAGACCGACAGACCCTGAGTGACCGAGAGCAGGTGGCAGCTGGCGGGCGGGCCTATGGCCTATGAGATGAGCTCATGGCAGCACGTCTGGCACAGAGCCTTCCTGCGGCCAACCACCACCGCCCATTCCACCACAGGAACCCGGCTCAGGCACCCCAGCCGACCTCACACGCCCTCCGATCAATGGCAGCATTGACGACCGCTTGGAAGATCTCGCGCGCCGTCTCAGGAGCGCGATCGCGCATCTAGATTGATTGCTTGTCGAATCGTCGGTGAATGCTGCACACTTGTTGTCGCGCGCCGCGCTCTTGTCTACATCTGCTCGCATCGCGCTCCTCTGCTTGCTCACTTGCCATTCCTCTTCTCATCTCTGGTCCTGTTGCACTCTTCGACAATGAAGTTCGGTCAGAACCTTCCGCACAACCAAGTCCCCGAGTGGGCATCGTCATACATCGACTACAAGGCGTTGAAGAAGATCATCAAGTCGGCGAAGAACGAGACGCGCGCCGGCGAGGACGCGGACTTGGCCAGTATGGTGAGACTGGCACCACCATTGGCACGGAAGGCCTAACCACCCTGCAGGCTTCTTCTTCACCCTTGACCGCCAGCTCGAAGACGTCGACACCTTCTACAACCGCAAGTACTCCGAGTTCTCGCGCCGCCTGCGCCTGCTGTACGAGCGCTATGGCATGTCCTCGAAGCTGCCGGAGGCGATGGACAAGGACGAGATGCAAGACCTCATGGGCACGCTGCTGGAGCTGAGGGGGCAATACCGCAAGCTGCAGTGGTACGGCGAGGTCAACCGCCGCGGGTTCGTCAAGATCACGAAGAAGCTGGACAAGAAGATAGAATCTTCGTCGGCGCAGAGTCGGTATCTTGCGACCAAGGTCGATCCCAAGCCCTTCGCTACAAACAACAAGTTGACGCTGGACATGCGCGCGATCAACGACTGGCTGTCCGCTCTTAACGAGGCGAGACCGAAGGACGATGCCAGCTCGGTGCATTCTGGCGCTTCTGGGTCGCTGCATAGGGTTGCGTCACGGAATGCGTTGAAGATCCCACCGGCCACGATCGAGAACTTGGAGGTTGCCATTCGTGGTGACGACACCCTCAGCATGTCAGAGTTGATTCAGTCAGCGTTGGCAACTGCAACACCCACTGCTCATAGGAAGTTCCTTTTGGACCTCCTACAACGAGCCATTTCCTTCAAGGCCTGGAACTGCATCGAGGCACTGTTAAAGCAGCTGCCTTCCATCGATCAGGACGACGAGATCAACAAGCGCAACTGCTTGCACCGTCTGTTGATTGCTATTGGACGCTCGAGGGCCATGGAGGACTCCCAAGCCACCAACCCACTCACGGATGCGGCTAGACCGCCTGTGTATATCAACGCTGCTGAGGCGCCGACTAGTGGACCTGACACCTTCCAAGTCATCGAACGCGATCCGGCGACAACGATGGGCAAGGACGATCCCGCCATCAAAGTTTTGGTCTTCTTGTTGGAACACCTTTCTCCTCAGCAACGACCGGCCATGATTGCCAAGGATGTGTACGGCCGCATACCGCTCCATTATGCCGCGCAGTACGGGTTGGTCGCCGCCACCCAGGAATTGATGAAGCACATGCAGAGCTGGCAGATGTTCGACGTCTCTGGAGGCATTGACTCTGCTGGCTGGCAGGATCTTGAAGGATATGCACCACTGCATCTGGCTGTGATCGGCGGCCACTACAGGACTACGAAGGCTCTCCTGCTTGCTGAGGATGAGTTCGGACACAGCGAGGAAATTGTGAAGGCTCGCAAGCTAGTAGAGAAGAGTGGAGCATCGCTCGAGCTGGCAACTCACCGCCGGTATCACCAGATTATTCAGCTTCTCGTAGAAGCAGGTGTTGATGCCAACTATTGCGACCAGCAGAACGAGACAGCGCTCCATGTGGCTGCACGCTTTGGCTTCACCGAGTGCGCCGAAATCCTCCTCAAGGCACCTGGAGTCGATTTCGAAATTGCAGAGAAGACTTTTGGCTGGACGCCGCTTTTCATAGCATGTGTCGACGGTCACCTGCCGGTCGTAGAGCTTCTCGTCGCTGCGGGCGCCAACCCGAGCAAGCCTGATGCCTCTGGCTGGACTCCGCAGGAGCATGCTGCTCTCAGAGGTCACCTTGATATCGCCAGGAGACTGGCTGAGATAACCCCAGCGCCTAAGGTTCACGACGGTCCAGAGCTTGCATTCAAGCCTCAACAACCAGCCGATGCGACTCCTCTGGAAGATCGCCGATCGAATGGGGTGTCAAAGGAAGTCAATAACACACAGCGGGTTCCGGAGCCTCTGAAAGAGTTCGGCCACCGTTACCTCAAAGATGAGGCCATGGTGCTCGTCAGCCTTGGTTCTATGGACACTCGCAAGCATCTCCCGCCTGTCAACCTCGAAAGCATTGCGCTCTCGGATGTTCATGCTACGCAGCTCGACACTGCGTTGTCCGTAGTTGTCTCTGCCCAAGGTGCCACCGGTGAACCGTCCGTGATCGACCTTCCGATCCAGGAGAACATCAGCACCTCACCGGTGAGCTTCAGCACCAAGGATCCATCCAAGGTGAAGCTATACTTTGACCTGGTCCCAACGTATTCCGGAGCTACCAACAAGGTCATTGGCCGCGCTGTTGCGCTGCTCTCTTCGATCAAGCAGACGGTAGGGTCGAACCGCACACTTTTGCAGGGTGACCTTAGCGTCCCAATTGTGGCTGCTGATACGCTTGACTTGATTGGATCGATCAACTTCAACTTCCTGGTCATTACCCCGTTCAAGCACCCCAACATGGCCATCTCTGAAGATCAGACATATTGGAGGAGCACGTCCACCATGGTCATCGGGCACCGTGGACTCGGCAAGAACATGGCTTCCAAGACATCACTCCAGCTCGGCGAGAACACGATTCAATCGTTCATCACCGCAGCCAACCTGGGAGCATCGTACGTCGAGTTCGACGTCCAGCTCACGAAAGACCACGTCCCCGTCATCTACCACGACTTCCTCGTCAGCGAGACAGGCGCCGACGTCCCAGTCCACAGTCTGACCCTCGAGCAATTTCTGCACGTCAACAACGAAGGCACCCCCCGCGCGTCCCGCGCGCCAACGCCCGCCACCGACAAAAACAGCGACAGCAGCGGCGACGAAAAGCGGCCTCAGTTCCGCTCCAATCGCTCCTACTCCCTCGGTGGCGGCGGCGCCGACGCAGCCCGCCGCACCGACATGCGCGAGCGCATGAAGCACACGCGCGACTTCAAAACGAAAGGCTTCAAGGGCAATGTGCGCGGCGAGTCGATCCAGTCGCCCTTCGCCACCCTGGAAGAAATGTTCCGCAAGATTCCCGCCGACGTCGGCTTCAACATCGAGATGAAGTACCCCATGCTCTTCGAGACCGAGGCCGAGGGCATGGACCACTACGCCGTCGAGCTCAACACCTACGTCGACACCATCCTGCGCCTCGTCTACGACCTCGGCGCCGGCCGCAACATCATCTTCTCCTCCTTCAACCCGGACGTCTGCCTCTTGCTTTCCTTCAAGCAGCCCTCCATCCCCGTCCTCTTCCTCACGGACGCGGGCGCGTCCGAGGTCGGCGACATCCGCGCGTCCTCCGTGCAGGAAGCCGTGCGCTTCGCTTCGCGCTGGAAGCTCCTCGGCATCGTCGCCGCCGCCGACCCGCTTGTTCTCTGCCCGCGCCTGATCCGCGTCGTCAAGGAGAGCGGCCTCGTCTGCGTCTCGTACGGCTCGCTCAACAACGACATCCACAACTCCCAGCTGCAGGCGCAGGAGGGCATCGACGCCGTCATCGTCGACAGCGTGCTGAAGGTCCGCAAGGGGCTGACGGACGCCGAGGCCGTGCGCGCGCAGCAGAGGGATGGGGTTGCGGTTGCGCCCGCGCCTGCTCCTGCGGTTGTGGTCAATGGCGCCGGGGCGGAAAGGCACGCTTAGTGGAATCGGGAGGTTTGGGGTTTTTGATTTCTTTTTTCATCATTTGGGTGTGTTCGTGAGTGCGAAAACTGAGGGGAGGCAAGCGAGCGTGGAACCTTTCATCATCACATCACCAGTCACACCTTAACGGCCGGGCCAAAGCATTTGTTTCTTCAACAAGCAAGCAAGCGATCATAGCTACCTAGCATTTCCTTCCGCAGGAGGCAGCGAGTCTAGAGAAATACACATCTGCATACGAACACGAGAGCGTTCGGGGGGTATCATATCATATTCGTTCCAGCCATCCATCATCGTGCACGTTCCTCTTCCGTCGCCGTCCTCGTGCGTCCCTTCACCCCTCTCGACTATCCTAGCCATTCCTCGGCGGCCTCGGATTCACAACTTTCAGCAGAGACGGGATCTGCCGCTTCCTGCTGAGCCCGACTCGGTACGGCGCCGGCGAGGCGCGCTTGATGGGTGAGTGAGTCGGGGGGCTGGGTTTGGGCGGTTTCGTTGGGGAGGGCGGCGCTGGGGTCTTTTCTGGAGCTGCTGCTGGGAGATGCTTTTCGGGAGAAGGGGTCGGGGGTTTGGAGCGTACGTCTTCCGCCGGCGGTTCGGGAGAAGGTTTGGCTTCTTCTGGTTCGGGGTTGGTCGGCGAGGGCTCGGCGGTGTCGGTGGTGTTTGAGGTGGGCGCGAGAGCTGGGGGTGCGAGTTTGGGTGGCCGGCCTCTGCGCTTTTTGGTGGAGGGCTCGTCGTCTTTGATCTCCATGTCGGCGTTGGGTAAGTTGGAGTCTTCGGTCTGTGTTTCCGTCTTCGATGTCTCTTTGCGCGGCCGCCCTCGGCCTCGCTTCTTAGGCGGCGCCTCGGGCTGTTCGCTGTTGTGCTCGGAGTCCAGTGCGAGTTCGTCCTCGTCGTCTTCGTCGGCTACGATCGATTTACGTCCGCGGCGAGCTTGCGCTGGAGAGGCTTCGTTCTTGACGTCTCTGAGAGCGGTCTGCCTCATGGCTTGCTGTTGGCTGAGGCTTGGTGATCGTTGCTTGCCGGTGAAGTCCACGTGGTCTTCGAAGATAGTGGTGGCGCTGCGCTTGGATTTTGATGCTGGTTTCTTCAGCTTTCCTGCGGGTTTCACGAAGACGGTTTCATCAGCCTGGCAGTGGCTGGTGTTGCGGCCTGCTTGGTCGTCCGTTGCTTTGATCTGATCTTGTGTTTGCTCTGACTTCGTCGCAGGGACTTCGACAATCGGAGAGGGTTGAGGCGGATCAGTAGGCTGTTCATGAGCTTGAGCAATCTCAACCGACTCTTCAGCAGCCGGTTCGTGGTGCCCCGCAGTGCCTTCCACAGTGATAATTTCCTGGTCCTTCTCTGGCTTCGACGAACGCTGCGTTGTTGGTCCTTGTAGCGGGTCTTCGACCGACGTGAAACTGCCTCCCATCGTTCTCGAGCGCTTTTTCTTCGCTGCCGTCTCTACAACCACAGAGTTATCGATAGATTCTTCCACATTGTGAGTTGCCCTTCGTTTGCTTGGTCTGGGCTTGTATCGCTCTTTCGGCAGGCCCACTGCAACGTCGTCAGAGTTCAGAGGCTCGCTAGACTCGTCTTGAACTTTGCGTTTGCGCTCACGGCCTGACTTCTGCGTCATGCTGATAGGCACTACATCCGGCTCCGCAAGGGCTGATGCTTTGGCCTCAATCACATTGACCTCGACAATCGGGCTACATCCATGTGTATCGTCAGCGTCGTTAGGCGGATGTGATTTTTCGAAAGCCTGGGCCTGCTCAGTAACGGCAGCCGACGCAGCATCGTGGTGCTCGTGGCCAGGTTCGATCTGGTCAACGGCGTTCTGGCTCCTGCCTTCTGCTTCACCTTCCACTGACGTTTTCTGACGATTCATATCACCAAAGCGGGTGCTTCGAGCAGATTCCGTCTGCTCTGAAACGGACCAAGGAAACGATGAGCTTTTCGGCATCTCGGTCGAGTCAAAAAGCTTGAGGTCAGGTGAGCTCTCGCCCTTCAATGGCTTACTTCGAAGAGCTTGTTCGACCATCCGCTCATGAGACGACTCGTTATCGGGGATCGTGCTGCCACTCTCTTTGAACATAGCAGGCTCGTGGTTCATGAACTCATTTTGCATGGACCCTGTTGGCAAGCCGTTGGAACTTCGCATACCAGAGTGATCTAAATATCGGACCGATCGAGAGCTTTCGGGAGCAACAGCGTTTTCACCGAATCTAGCGATAAATTGGTCTCGCTCCACGCTTGATGGAATGGGCTTTCTCGTGGAATAGGATTTCACAGTCTTGCTGCGCTGCACAGTTCGGGGAGGGTCAGAGAGAAGCCCGGGTTTGGCGATGACTGAGTGTCTGCGTTTGTTTCGATCTAGCGTTACGGAGTCTGATGCTGCGTGTGCCGTATTTTTGTCGTTAGATTGAGCATTCTCGCTCGAGTCCCCGCAAAGACGGCGCTGAGCGTCTGCGATCTGAGTCCGAAGGCGATCTGCATGACAAGTCAATGGTGATCTTTTCGACTTGGAACGAAAAGCGACGGTCAGATACCTGTTGATCCTGTGCTTTGATCGATAGTGTCACGCGTCCCATCTAAACTCCATACGTCGGGCGCCGAGTCGCCACTTGATCTCATTGAAGTGCTCTCCTTTGCATCGTCATACAAGACGTCACCGTCATCGTCTTCCGAGTCGTCCAGAATAGGCGGCGGCATGTTGCATTGCAGCTTCGGTACCTTTGGAAGTTTTGTCTTGTGTCGTTGATATCGCCGAGGCAGAAGGAGCGCGTGGACGTGCGCGCGACGTCCCGAATCGGATTAGCGTCTTCACGCTGTCACGTGGTTGACGATCTCCCCTAGTAGCTCGACATACGCCAATTGACGAGGGTTCGGCCAGGAGCAATCATGATGATTTCGTTGTCAATGCACATGTCCTCAAAATTGTATCGAAAAATCTTGTCCTTCAAACATGCACTCAGTATACTATCTTTGGGCGGCGGAAAGGATAAGTAACGTACTCTCTATGCCCAAGGTCCAAGGGATTTCATTATATACATCGTTTAATTCCAGGTCGTACAGAGTTACTCCTGAAAATTGATCGCGGGAGCGCTCTTATCGTGCCCCGAGGCCCTTCGTTCCGGAAGGAAGTCCTGACTTCGGCCTATATAATGCCACAAGCAGCCTTTCAGAATTCCGATCTCGACTTTTTAATCCCCTCTCTACCCATAGGAACCTAGTTGCGGCCATTCCTTGCTCTGGACGCTCATTCCCACTGAGTTCCCTTCAGCCTCTCCATTAGATAGTCAACCTCAACCACTTTCGTAAGCGGGATGACATGATCCTTGTACATAGCGACCACAGCATCGACGTCGACCTTGGGTACACCACCTTCGCTGCAAAAGTTTGGATCTTGGCCGTAAGTGTTGGCTTTCAGCCGCAATCTCTCAAGTACCTGCTTTTCTACAGCCGCGTTCGTGATGGCATCATCAATGCCTTGCGTGTCCTTGGCCTTGATCAGAGCAACAAACTTCTCGGGGTTTGACTGGAATTTCGATTCAGCAACAAATTTGCCAAAATGGATGCGTCGGCTCAGTGCTTGGAGTGTGTTGACGTCTGCCGTTGCAGCACTTCCGTAGTTCTCTTGTGAGTCAGATCGTTCTTCACGACCAAACTTGGCGCATGCCGCCGGGAGAATGTCGTTGATGTAGCGCTGCTTCAATTCGCCGTTGACGTTGACGGTATTCGGCCAAAGTATCTTAGGGTATTTTAGCTCCTTCAGAATCGGAGTTTGCATAGCATCCGGGAAGAAGGGGTACTCGTCTGGGCTCTGGTAACGGCGGATTTTAGATTGCATGACTTCTTGCTCACGCAGCACCCAGTCCGAGAAGCTGAGGTCTGATCCAGGGATATCGATTGCTCCGGCTTTGTAGATGGTTCCATTGTATGGGAATTGTACTCTCTCGATGATGTGGAAGAGAACCGTATCCTCTAATCTGATTAATTGGAAGCGGATATGTGCCAGATCCAGGGCTTTGCTGGCATCGTTGATATCGATCGCAGTGTCCATGGTACTGACTGAGGTCTACAATCGAGAATTGACTTGCAACCGTACCAGCAAATGTAATAGATGCAATGATTGTATGTTATTTGCTATCTGACTTTCAGGCGCGCAATGACTGTTTCCCGCCCCGTTCACGCTCGGCTTGGCGTACGTTTGGCGTCCAGCCGGCGGAACGGCTGGGCTTGTGATCGAGGTGGACGGTGCACGCGATCAACAAGGCAGCTCCCAGTTGTCACGCTTCACTGCTGGCGTTCAGAGTCTTTCTCCGCGCATTCTCGGCATGAGCCAGTAAGCTACACGTCTTGCGCTCTTCAGCAGCCATGTCAGATCGTCGTGGGCGGAGCACGTCTCCTCGTCGGGCATCCCGGCCTCAGAGAGCATTCGACAACGAGGAAGAGTCCTTTGTGAACGTGGGTATCCTTGTGAAGTGAAGTCTTGCAGGCGCTGACATGGTGTACAGACCCGACAACTTGAGGCTCTCGGCCGTACTGTCCACGCAACTGCCAGCCAACTCATCTCTTCGAACTTCGGGGGTACCGATTCAGGGCACCATGATTCCTATCACTCTGCGCTTGGCCACATGCACCGGTCGCTGCGAAAGCCTGCGATCCAGCGCTCTGTGTTCAGTCTTGCAAAGGCCAACCCGCGCGAGCTTATCCGATCACACTTCGACACCACCGAGATTGAGCACCGCGCAATCACATACATCCCCGACGATCTGTTACGAAATGTCAAAGAGACGTCCAGCCCATTCAGCTTATTCGAAGGCTTCAAGGCTAGCTTGCCTGAAGATGATGCGCTCGACAAGCGACGAAAGCATGGCAAACGTGGCTCGAAGGGACAAAAGTTGCTGGATGCGCCAGAGGAAGGAAAGGGCCCGCCGCAGCTGGAGAGACTCCAGAAGCTGAAAGATAGGTCGGACCACAAGCTAGAGATGATGGGAATCAGAAAAACCATGTGCGCGAGCGAGATTAAAGAGATCGACACGAAGATCGCAAACCTGAACACTATGAGGAAGGTTGTG
Organism: Septoriella neoarundinis; assembly: GCA_022813125.1. Classification (NCBI taxonomy): domain Eukaryota; kingdom Fungi; phylum Ascomycota; class Dothideomycetes; order Pleosporales; family Phaeosphaeriaceae; genus Septoriella; species Septoriella neoarundinis. The sequence continues at coordinate 65,506 of JAKLND010000014.1, read as the reverse complement.
CTAGACCGCCTGGCTGGACTGGAGCAGGAAGAGCATGACCTGGAACAGGAGGTTGTTGACCTGACCGAAAAATTAGAGGTTATACAAGAGGAGCTCGAGGATACTGCTGCACTGGATGCGAAGACACCTACTCTTGGAGCGACCGAACCTGAAGGAACCGAGTCCAACGACCCCGACGGTATGAACGCATCATTCATGTCAGAATCTGTGTATGGCAAGCTGCCCAAGGCAAACAGCAGTGAGACGCCCAAGGCAAAGCGTAAAAAGGCGCCTAGGACGCCACGAAAGGTGTCGATGCCAGTTCTGCACGACTATATGGAACCTGGCTCTCGAATCCGCGAGATACCGGCGCATAACGACATGATTACCGCACTCGACTTTGATGCCCCTTTTGGAACGATGGTTACAGCAGCTTTGGATGATACAGTTAGAGTATGGGATCTCAGCGCCGGACGCTGCATGGGAATGCTCGAGGGTCATCTGAGCAGTGTGCGCTGTCTACAGGTTGAGGATAACTGGGTGGCCACCGGCTCAATGGACGCTTCCATCAAACTCTGGGATCTCAGTCAAGCAGATTACATCCCGCCTCCTCCGAGTGCCACATCCAAGTCTTCCGTATCTGACGATCATGAGGAATCGACTGCGACGGGCGAACATCTGTTCGGGCCTATATCCGAGGAGGAGGAGCAGGCTCCTCAAGCATCGAAGCAAGCCAATGCGATGCAGGACTGCCATGTTCTGTCTCTATCTGCGCACGTTGCAGAGGTAACCGCTTTAAACTTCAGAGGCAACACACTTGTGAGCGGTAGCGCGGACAAGACTCTACGGCAATGGGATTTGGAAAAGGGACGCTGCGTTCAGACGCTTGATGTGTTGTGGGCGGCAGCACAGCCGACCACCAACAACAGTAGCGGTTCTGGAAATGGCGGCGCTGATAGTTGGTGGCGACCGACGGCGGGTAGGGTCCCCGCTGCTGAGGCTGACTTCGTCGGCGCTCTGCAAGTCTTCGAAACCGCTCTTGCTTGCGGCACAGCTGATGGCATGGTTCGACTATGGGATTTGCGCAGTGGAATGGTGCACCGAAGCCTTGTCGGCCACACTGGTCCTATTACCGCCCTGCAGTTCGACGATGTCTACCTCGTCACAGGTAGCCAAGACCGCAGCATCAGGGTATGTCCATCCTCCTTCACCTTCATCTGTTCATGAACTGACACATTTCATAGATATGGGATCTTCGAACCGGCGGTATCCATGACGCTTTCGCATACGATTCGCCTGTCTCGTCGATGATGTTCGATTCGCGGCGCATCGTGAGTGCCATCGGCGAAGATGTGGTCAAGGTGTACGACAAGGCAGAAGGTAGACAGTGGGACTGTGGTCCTGGCCTCAACCTTGAGGAGGGCGCGCCGAAGCCCGCAGCAGTTGAAAGGGTCAAGATCAAGGACGGGTACATGATTGAGGGACGAAAAGATGGCGTTGTCGGCGTGTGGTCTTGCTAATGCGAGACCTTGCCACGGAACAGATGTCATCGAAACGACGATGTTGTATAGGCGGAAATCAGTGACGATGTGTAAGTATCTTGTACAATTGGCAGCATGTGAAAAATGAAACAGACTCAATCACATGTCAAATCGTGAGCCCCTCAAGGTCACGCGCGCTCTTCCCCTCGCCTGTCGTTCTCCGCTCATTCACTTCCTTTCCCAACGACTTTGCGCACGATACTCGACAACTCATCACTCTGCAACCTTCGATCAAAGCGCAACAACTCCACCAACCAACAACACCTCATCATGGCGGGCACCACACCCACCGCCTCCAACCTCACTCCGCGCGACGTCGAGATAATCTGTGCAATGTTCCAGTCTCTAAAGTCTAAGCCCGACGTACGTATCACTACCAGGTCTACATCATCTTGCTCTGACTGATAATCTTGTCAAACACTCAGATCGACATGGATCGCTTCGCCGACTTGTGCGGCTTCACCAAGGCTAGCGCCACCACTGTAGTTAGCAGAACGCTCAAGAAAGCGATGGGCGAGACCATCGCTACGCCGCAGTCGAACAGGAAGAGTGGCGGGCGTAAGCGCAAGGAAGGTACGTGCCTACCAGAGTGTCCTTTGGTATCACTTGCTGATTTTCACGGTAGACAAGGGCATCGACGATGATGCTGAGGAGACTCCGTCTAAGAAGAAGAGTCGCACTCCCAAGGGCAAGGATAAGGAAAAGAAAAAGACTGACAATGACGGAGAGGCCGAAGACGACAACGAAGACAATGGCATCGTCAAGAATGAGGTTGACCCTGATGACGCTGATGAGCTTTCCTGAGAAGTGCTGAGCTGCGGTAGGAGGACTCGCCCCTCTTGGTGATGGCCATGGATGCGTGAGTTAGCATACCTATTTTCTCGATACATGTGCTGGTGCACAGAACAATCAAATTCTCTCCCTCCAAGATGCACCGCGGCATGACACTCCGTGTTCGAGATAAATTCGAGGATGCATCAACCTACTATATAATCAAAAAGCGTTCTGTAATACCGCCAAATGAAATCAATGCCGCCAAAATGCATCACATCTCATAAATCATCTGCAATGCCCCAAGTGCAAGCACCTGTACACCGAGCATGTAGCTCGCCACACCGAAGCCTCCTTGGATGTCATCCTGTACCCTCGTCCACACTATGCCGAATACCATGCTGGTCGAGACCACGGCGAAACCGAACAGACAAAAGCGCCACCACGATATACCCTCGACGAAACAAAGACCCCACCCTTGATTTCCGTACCCTTCCTGCCTGCTGCGCGTGAGTGCGGCAGATGCAGGCAACGGCCCTTTGATCTTCCGCGGCACTCTGAGAAACAGGTCTCTCCAATCGCTCGCATCTTCAGGATGTGCATACAGATGCATCATCTGGTTACACCCGATTGGCGGAGGTCTCTGACCAGGCGCTAGGGGCTGAAATTTGTAATAATGCTTTTGCGATTTGGGAGGGAGACAGTCATATTCGCGAACGTCGGCAAGGTCGTTGTGAAAGGCCTCAAACCGGACAAAGCGTATTGCAATCATCGATCTGAGGCGGAGCATACGACGCAGGCCACCGCGTAACCGAGTGTATTGGTCTCTAAGTAGCCTGAAGAATTGCTGATCTGTCTCAGGTGACACCGATGTCTCGAGACGAAGGAGCTTGTTCGCGTACTTGTGACAGGGGACACAGAGCATCAGCCACTCAGGCGCAACTGGAGTACACCGTCTGCCACCTCCGATGCTCGTCACGTCTGATTCGGACTTTTGGCGATACAGTGGAAGTGTCCATTCTCTTCCCCATAAGCCAGGACGCTCTTTGGCTGTGGACTTCCAACTGTTGGTAGCTCGGCCACCACCGTACCTGGAGCTCGGGTTTGGATGCACCTGCGCTGGGACTGTCGGTGGGTCTGAGGCTATGTTGTCCACTCCTTTCTCTGTCGCTACCAGTGACTCGTCTTCCTTCCCAACCAAGGGGCTTGTTTGTGCATATGCTTTGCTGAGTGTCAAGTCCACCGATTCTTCGGAAACCCCGTCGTCGGACGTAGAATCCGAATATCTTGCTGCAAACCACTGGCGCCTTTGCCGAGATAAGAATCTGGCTGCGCGTCTCGGCTCATCATCCAGATAGTCGTCATACAGCTCGATTCCGCATTTACATGTCCACCATACACGCTTCACTCCTGCTGGAGCCGGAAACATGAGACCGACAACTTTAACACTTGTATTCGAGCAAGCGAGGCTTACAACGCCCCATAGAGCCACGAGGCGGGTCAAAGCGAATACTATCTTGAGATAGACTCGGCGTAGTATTGGTGGCGAGCGGACTTCGGTGTCAACGGGAGGTCCTTTCTCGATATCATCATTCGGCCTGTGTGGAACCTTCTTCGCCACTTTGCGCGGGATGTAATGTTGATCATTTATTTGTCGCTTGCGATGCTTCAGTAAATCGTTGGGCTTGTCTGAAGAGAAATCGTTTCCCGTAGCCTTGGGACCAAAGGAGATCTCTGAGTCGTATCGGGGGCGCAGTTGACTGGGATCGACCCACTCACCTGTGCCGCTCGTCAAAGTTGAAAGATGCGAGCGCAGCAAATGCGGGCTCAAAACCAGTTCAGACGGATCAGAGCTATCGTACGAGAAGTCTTTTTCACTTGCGGCAGCTGCTGAGGCGAGAGAGTATCCATGACTTCGATGTTTGCCATCATAGTCAATAGACCGCGCCGTTGGTTTAATGTCTGGGGGCTCGGAACTCCAATCGCTATCAGACGCCTCATGTGGCGGCTGATTGATGGGGTTTCGCCGGTGCGTGGCCTCGCCGGTGTGTAGTTGCTCATGTTGGTGATTGAAGAAGGACCAAGAAGGAGATGCTCTAGTGTCTGTCCTGAAAGACAACGGCATGACGCCGCAAAAGGATTCGTGATCCGAGTGCAGGGGTCAGTGCATTAGCTGAAATGCATGCCCGCCTTCTCAGTAGCTTCCAGTCCTCGAATGATGTCCATTAACATGATCCTAAGAGACAGTAACACCGCTCCAGTGGAAGACATACAATAAATCAGAAAATCGTGAGATGTCCTCAAAGAAAATAAAATGCTGGCGGCACTTGGAAGCACTTATGATAATGGACGGAGGCACGCCCTGTGCCGCCCACAGCACAGCCGCTGTGCTCAGCCCGCTACAAAACTGAGGCTGCCAATGGACGGCTGCAGACGTCGAATCAGCATAGCGGCCTCCCATGCAGCTTACGTTCTCGGAGTCCTTAGGCCAAACATTTCCAGCGTCATGAACCCTTTCCGACCGAGGACCTCAAAGCCATTTGCGCCGAGTCCAAGCACGTGAACTGCAGTCGGGTCCTGCCAGTTGCAACCAGTCTTGCAGCCCAATTTGCGCGTGGAGTTTATTAGCGGGGTTGGGAAGCTGATCGTACAAACATATAGCAAGCGAGAATGTGGCTGGCCAGTTGCGCTTCGCTGTTTTGCTGTGAAATGTGAATTCGTAGTGATATTCTGCTCGGTCCAGTCAACGACAAGAGGAGCTCTGTTGTTTACACACCTATCCTACAAGTTACATCCAGACAAGAGTATCTCATGCTGGTAAAAGCCGGCATTCTTGCTTGAACGCGAGCACCCTTCGCCCTCCGCGCCTGCAGTTGAAGCCGAGCAAGTCGCGCCTCAGTCCACGCTCTGTGACGGAGCCTGATGAAGCCAAGGGCGGCTGAAGCGTGGCAGAATGTCGCCGGTGACGCTGCCCGCGCTCCTTCATACGCGCCGAAAGCCGTGTGGCTTGACCGATATGCTCAATGACTCCCCGTGCAGATGTATTATTTTACCACACGCGACACAACGGCATTCCTCCGATCTTTCGCTCCGCGCACTCCCTAGCTTCCAGAACACCTCTGTCGGTGCTCACCGCCATCATTTCACCTATCTGCCTCATGCCCTTCACCTCTCCCGCACGCCCTCCACGCACAACGATGCCCAGCTCTTTCGAGCTCAGCCATATCCGTTTCGTGGGCTTTGAGATCATCTGTGCCTTGCGCAAAACCGGCATGCCGTCCCAGTACTTCAAGCCTAGCCATAACCGCCTCGATGCACGGTTTGCTTGGGTGACAACACCCTCCGTATCCAGGTCGTTGGGGTCCGCGTACTCCTCGGGTGCGAGTTCGAGAGGTTGGTTCTCAATTGTGAGACCCATGGCCTCCACGGGCACACCCTCCTCTTGCAGTTGTGTAGGTGTCCTGGAAGCGTAGAGAGATGCCCATTCTACGTCTACTTTGTGAAATCCTTCCGCAAGTAGCTGCTCGGGTGTCGCGCGCTGCATGACCATCCGGCTGAGCGCAGTCTCGCGATCCTTTTCTAAAGCGACCGAGCGCGCGTGTGGGTGACCGCTGTATCTGCTGTCATCGCGAAGGCCGGGAGGAAAGCAGGAGGCGGGCGGTGATGGGCCTCCAAGCTTAACGTCGGAGAAGAATCCCTGCTTCTGGAGCAAGAGCGAAAGCGAGAGGTGCATGCGGGTGTACGGTATCGATGTCAAGCCGAGGCGAGCCAGAGATGCATTCTGCAGGTGTGAGCAGACGTGTGACAGGTTGACGAGAGACATGGTGGTGGTCGTGTGGCCGCGATGGCCTTTGTCCGGGATTTTGCGCGCCTCGAGGAGTATGCAGTTTGGGTGTTGTTGGAAAGGTAGCGCGGAAGCTGCTCGAAAGTGGTTGAGCTGCTGCACCCTTCCTGGCTCTTCCTTTCAAACGATGTGCGGTAAAGAGTGCGATCGCACGTGCCTCTCCCCGTGCGTGGTCGATCTGGTACCGTCGTCTCCCAACTTTCCTCGGAGGAGCCAAGCCATATCCCGCGGACGGCTTCAGCAAGTTGTGGCCTAAGGCATTCAAGGGCCGCCTAGTTAGTTCATCTCAACTTCAGCTCTCACTTGACCCCACCTTGTCTCTCTCCGCAGCTGATTGGTCTTGTAAGCGCTGCAACTCAAGCATAGTCGCGCGGCTGACAGGTCGCACTCGCACATGCCTGGCCGAGCTCGCCCTCCGCCGAGAGACGGAAGTATGGCAGGTATATTATTTCGACCTTTCCTCTGGCCTACTCTCCATGCTGTTGCTTTTCCTTTTGCTGGCCGAGTTCACTGTGAGGGTCGCATCGCTCCAATTGGTCACTCTGGCAGCTTGCTATATGAGCAGAGAGTACGCAAAGGCCGTCGTTGAGGTTGCACGCGACGCGCTTACCATCGCCGAATCTATCTACGGCACGGGGCCGCTCGTACCTACAATAGTCTGATTGCAAGGCATCAGCACTGCAACATGCCCGCTGCCCCAGGCGAGAACCTGCTGACTACGCTGTATGACTACCCAGCACTTTGAGGCGTGCCTCGCTAATCGATATCAGCTTCGCAGATGTCCACTACTACTTCAACGACCCGTCTTCGAAGCCAGTGCACCATCGTTTGTCGAGAGGCAGCTATGCGTATGTCTTTAACAATCCCAATGAACACCGTGCGAAGCTCGAAGTAGCGAACCACGCCGGGACGCCGGATCAAGATGCCTTCCACGGAGACTTGTCTGCGGTTAGAAGCTTGCAATATTCGTACAAGCAGCCAACCTTGATCACTCTGACTCTGGATGCCTCTTTGATTTCCAGCAGGGAAGAGTGGCACCTGAGCACGTACGACGAGCGTAACGAGCAGAGATACATCTACAGAATTCACACGATTGACCTGTATCTCTGGACCGAGAAAGATGCCGCAACATTCTTGAAGCATATACAGAGTGTCTTGCCCGCAGAGAGACTAGACCTCCGAGATGCTCCCGCATCAACGCAGCCGAATTTGGCTGAGCATCGCGACTCCATGAGCCCAGTTGTCCAGCAGTTAGAGAAGACTGCAATTGGCGCACACTTCCATCCGAGAGCCGAGAGTACCACTTCCGCGCAATCGTTTCCGGGACCGCCAACGCCTGCAACCTCTGGCGGAGTGGCCATTTCTCCTCCATCGCAGCAGCAGCAGACGCAGCAGATCACACCGCTGGCGTACAACCCTGCTGCGCCAAGTGCACCAGAACCTATCGCTCATCGAGAGAAGACTCCTCCTCCTGCCGAAGATGCCCAGGGCGGGCAAAACTCCAATGGCTACGGAAATACTCAGTATGCCTCCGTGCCTCAGGAATTCCACCAAAGCATGCAGAACACTCCACAGCAATCCTATTTTCCAGGACCTCCTGCCCCTCAGCAAAGGCAGTCGTCGCTGTCGAGCTTCCCTGGACCATCAGGCGGTTCGCCGCTAAGTGGTATGCAGAACGGACACGCGGGTTCTCTCCTACCTCCACCTCCGCCACCGGCTCAAACAGGACACTCGCCGGCTCCTTACACGCCCTCCTTCGGCCCACCTCCCCTAACCCAGAGTGTGCAACCGTCTTCTCCACCGCCATCGCAAACGTCTTTCCAGCGCCAGTCATCATATGGCCACCCAGTCCAGCAGTACGCCTCGTTCGGCCCTCAGTCTCCTGGTTTCCCGAACCAACCGCAGCCTCCAACCCCATCCGCGCCACCATCATACAACACCCACACACCTCTTCAATCTCCCGGCCTCCCACCACCACCCGCATCGTCCCAATATCAAGCCGCGCAAATCGCCGGATACAGCAATTATTCATACAGCCAAGCACAGCAGGCGCAGCCAGGAGCTTACACCCCTCATGCAGGATATGGCGGGGATGTCCACAACCAGCTGTACAGACCAACGGAGGCTGAGAACAATGCGCAGGTGGCGGACAAGAACAAACGGCCGCAGGCACAGCAAGAGCAGCGCCATGATTCGTTCAGTGGGAAGTACAAGGTCAATGAAAGGGTGGATAAGGTTGAGAAGGGATTTGGGAGGTTCTTGAAGAAGTTGGACAGCAAATGGTAGTTTCTTCAGTGGCGTCGCTTACAAGATGAGGTCCTGTTGAGAACGTAACCTATATGAAGCAACATGAATGGATGAATGCCTTTAATACGACTGCGCTCATGTGTCCCAAAGCAAGTGCAACTTTGTGATAGTTTAACAAAATGCTAGGCACCTGCTGGTTGTTTTGGTAAATCGCACTTTGACGCAAACTAGACAGATACCGCGTGAAAAATGAACGAGAGATGTCATTAGCAAATATGAGTGCACGTCACAGTAAGAGAAAGGCCTTGCTGCCCATCCTAGAGTTCGCGTTTGTTCAAATGACGTGAGGCTCAGCAAAACAGCTCTGGAAAGCGGACGATCTCGGGAACGCCCGGGCCATCGCCGGCCGATGGTTGTTCAGGAACGCTGGCGGGCAACTTCATTGAAAGTAGCTTTTACCACGCGACCAGCATTCCCACACAGCAACACACCATGCTGCGACTTGCCATTGCTCGCGGCGCCAGAGCCTCTGAGCAGGGCCTTCAGAGGTCCGCCAGGAGCCAATGGCAGCAGCAGCGCCTGCGCCAGCCGCTCATTGTACGTCGACCTTTGCGCACGCGCGGCTATCTCACTCCGCTGACATTACCTCCCCCAGCGCACACTGGCCGACGCACGATCGCCCGATAAGACCGTCCTCCCCGGTTCTGCGAGCCATCAGACCGCGGGTGTACCCCAAGACCCCATCTCGCCCCCTCCGACCGCGAACGCGACCCCCGACATCCCGGTTGCTGGCCTTCCCAGGGTTCCTCCTACTCCTGCCGAGGCAGACGCGGCCGTCGAGAAAGAGATCGCAGCGGCGGCCAACAACCTTCCTCCTTCAGGAAACGCATCGAAAATCTCGCCCTCCCACGGCAACCTGCCGCCCACCGGCCATGGGAGCGCAGCTACTGGCCCGACAGCCAAGCCCAAGTCTAAGGGTCGTTTCCGCCGTTTCCTCTTGACTCTTGTCGTTCTCTCGGTTCTCGGATACACTGGTGGCGTTTACTACGCGCTCAACAGCGATAACTTCCACGACTTCTTCACCGAGTACGTGCCCGGCGGCGAGGATGCCGTGGCTTACTTCGAGGAGCGCGAGTTCCGCAAGCGCTTCCCTTCGCGCCCGATCGAGAACAAGAACTGGCCTCAGATGCGTGGAGAGAACAAGGTCACTATCGGCAAGGCCAGCGGTCTGACCGCTAAGGCTTCGGAGGAGAGCGATCTCGGCACAAAGGGACGTCACATGGGTGCGAAGACTGAGAACAAGCCTCAGCCGGAAGTTGCTCAGCGCGTCCCTGAGCAGGCCACCCAAAAGGAGAATGTCAAGGCTGTTGAGAGCGCCAAGAAGGAAACCTCAAAGGAGGCCGCTCCCGCGCCCAAGCCCACTTCCTCCAACATTGACCACGTCAATGTCGCTCAGGCCACCGAGCCCGTGGTCCAAGACCTCGTCAAGATGGTCAACAACATCATTACGGCCGTCAACGCGAGCTCCGAGGCTGGCAAGCTGAGCAGCACTGTTTCTAACGCCAAGAGCGAGCTCGAGAAGATCATCGGTGCTATCTCTACGCTGAAGGAGACTACCGCCCACGAGGCCCAGACTCAGATCCAGAACGCCCACACCGAGTTCGATGGCGCGGCCAAGGAGCTCGTGCGCCGTCTGGAGCAGGAAATGCGCGAGACTGAGAGCAAGTGGCGCGACGAGTACGAGACTGAGCGTGAAAGGCTCAGCACCTCGTACAGCCAGCGCCTTGCTGCCGAGCTCGAGGCCGCTCGCCGTGTCGCCGAGGAAAAGAACAAGAATGCTCTTCTTGAGCAGGAGATCAGCCTGCAGAAGAACTTCACCAGCGCCGTCAAGGCCAAGGTTGAGGAGGAGCGCGACGGTCGTCTTTCCAAGCTCGACGAGCTCTCCGCATCCGTCGCCGAGCTCGAGAAGCTCTCCAGCGACTGGACCGAGGTCGTCGACGCCAACCTCGCAACTCAGCACCTCCACGTTGCCCTTGAGTCAGTCCGCAACGCCGTCCTCCACTCGGAACACCCCACGCCTTTCATCAACGAGCTTGTCGCCCTGAAGGAAGTGAGCAAGGGCAATGAGGTTGTCAACGCTGCCATCGCCTCGATTAACCCCGCTGCGTACCAGCGCGGCATCCCCAGCCCCGCCAACCTGATTGACCGCTTCCGCCGCGTCGCGTCCGAAGTCCGCAAGGCTTCGCTCCTGCCCGAAGACGCCGGTATCGCTTCGCACGCTGCCAGCGCCGTTCTGAGCAAGATGATGTTCACCAAGAAGGGCGAGCGCGGGCTCCCCAACGGTGACGACGTGGAGGCCACCCTCGCCAGAACGGAGGTGCTGCTCGAGGAGGGTGATCTGGAGAGCGCGGCTCGTGAGATGAACGGCCTCAAGGGCTGGGCCGGCGTGCTCAGCCGCGATTGGGTCGCGGAGACTAGGAGGGTGTTGGAGGTTAGGCAGGCTGTTGACGTAAGTTTTTCTTTTGACCCGGACTCTTGTACACTTGTTGTGCATCCAACTGACAAAATATTCGCAGGTGATCGCTGCCGAGGCCCGTCTGCAGAGTCTGTCTGTCCGGTAGATTCGATAGAGCACTGGTGGTCGGAAGCAGGGTGTGTCCTTTGTCAGCTGTGTAAACATATTCTAGACTACTTTTCCCCAGGGCCCGATCGGCTCGCGGATGTGTATAGCAGAGGAAAAGTTGTGTTCAATTGTCACTGCCGCCTCTCACCTCGCAATTCATACTTTACTGTCGACCGGAAGAAAATGAAATCAATCGCTCGCATTTTGGGGTTTGGGTATCTCAAGCTAGTGCTCATGCTAACATTAATCATGCTTCTTCGTGAATTTCATCGCCCATCAGCCAGTGTTCATTTTCAGCCAGGTTCCCCTTCCGTTCAGCTTCTCATCAGAGCCATCGACCATGAAAGCCATCATTCAGGGAACCAATTTCATTTATCCCAGCCCCCGTTATCGCTCTCCCAGCCCAGGTCACCGCTGGCCAACGCGTCCGTCGTTCCACCACCGAGTGCCGGGCCTGGTGGAGCACTACCGACAGTCGCAGTAGGCGCAGCGCCATCGCCCCCAACGTTGGTGCTAGGGAGGTTGGTGCCACCCGCAGTCGCAGTAGGCGCAGCATTACCGTTCACAGCATTGTGGCCAGGGATGTTGATACCGCTCGCGGCAGCGGTCGCTGAAGTACTCGCGGGCTGCGCAGTCGCAGGCGCAGGCGCAGGCGCGTGATTGTGAGTAGCCGTACCCACTCCCAGCGCGCCTCCCACGGCACCAATGAAGGCGCTCATCGCTGGCCCGTGTGGAATGGTGGCCATACCGTGCAGCGCGGCGAGAGCGGCGTTGCTGATGGGATTGGGCTCGCCCGCGCCCTCGCCGACGCTGACGTTGTACTGCTCGGCGAAAGTCTTGAGACGCCTGGCGATCAGGTCGTGGCCTTCGAGGCAGATGTAGAAGCCGCGCTCGCCGTTGAACTCCTCGACGGTGGTGTCGGGCGGGATGTAATCTGGGATCGTCTCGGTGTCGTGGCGGGTTTGGTCGGTGTCTTGAGGGATGCTCCGGTTGGGGGTTTGAGTGTTCGCCGGAGCGTTGTTCTGATCGCCAGCTTGGGAAGTCACTGCTTCGGTGCTGTACCCAGCCTCGGACTCTGGTAAAGTTTCGTCGTCTACTGGGTGTAGGCCTGGGAGGTCGTCGTCGCTGTCGTCATCGTCTTCGTCGTCTTCGTCGGTCCAGTCGTCATACGTGGAATCGAACGCGTAGCCCGTGAACCCGTGGTGAGTAGCATCGTCAATGCGCTCTTTTTGCTTGAGGAAGAAACATCTCGAGCCTGCCTCACGGAGAAACGTGAGATGCAGATGCTTCAGATGCTCGAGGGTGGCAAGAACTTGCAGCACGCTCGGCCAGCTTCCCTCGATGATGTTGACAAAATCTAGCATCAGTTCCCTCACATTCTCTGCGCGAAGCAACAGATCGATCAGAAGTGACGCGCTAGTCGTGAGGCGCTTCAGGCTGAGAAACTTAAGCTGAGAGAAATCCATCCCCTTGGTGAGCCGCTGACAAATCATTCCGCTACGCGGCATGTTGTCGAACTCCAGCGTGAGGTCCTTGACATTTGAGAAGCAGGCTGCGAAAGTGAACAGGGTGTCGCGATGGCGAGCGCTGACGTCTGGGGTTCTGAGCTGAAGCTCGAGACGTGTGATCTTCTTCGCAACATTTGGCAGCGCCCGGAGCGTGGATCTGGGCAGACTGAAACGCGACGAGTTTAGAAAGCTCCTGCTAGTCGTGAGGTGGGTCTGCAAGGTGCGAATAGGCAAAGGGCGATCAGCGCCAGCACCAGCAAGAGCGCCCAGCATTGTCGTGCAGATGTGCTCAAGGTGCTCGCGGAAGTCCTGGAGCTTGGAACGTTCGCTGCAATCAACGCCATCGATGGGCTTGTTGCCTGTAAGAGACCCTGTTAGCCATGCGAGATCATGTCATCTTAGAAGCTATGACTTACCCGTCAGGCGTTTTGCTTTATTGTTGCCACGGTAGTCGACATCGTCTGGAAGGCAAAGCTGACTATCGATCAGAATGATCGTGTTCAGCGAACACAACGACTTGAAAGCTTCCCGCAGCATCTGCTCGTCCTTTTCCGACCGGCGGAGATCGATTTGGTCTTGAGTGTAGAACTTGTAGGCCTCTCTCTCGCGCGTGGACGGGTGCCAGTGAGCGGAAGGATGGTTAGGGCAGACACTGGTTGACTCCGCAAAAAGGGCGGTGATGATGTAGATCTTCCTGACATGCTTGGAAAGCTTCGAGTGCGAGATTTCGACAAGCGACTTCAGGCTGTCGGTGGTGAAGTGAACGCATTTGGTAGAAAAGTGTTCGGTCGCAAACTCATGGTATGATTTCTTCTCGAGCGCACGGCACGTCAAGCGAATAGCACACTTATCGTCGCTTCCGAGCTTGCATGCGATGTTAGAAATGAGTTCTTCTGGCAACTTCTCCAGGCGCCCCATCGCGGTGGCTGTTGGTGAGATCTCGAGGTCAGATCAAGAAGGTTTCGGCGGAGTAGAGTAGCGAGTGATGAGAGATCCAATAGGCTGCCTAATAGGAGATAATCGTTGTGCAGCGTTGCAAAACAAATGGAGGCGAGCGTGGAGGGCGAGTAGTGGATGAAGGTGAGGTTGTCGTGAGCGTGTTGTTCACCTACAGAGCTGGCTAAAAGAAGTGGGGCAAGCGCGCGCAAACGGACGCTGCATCGTTGCCTGAGCGCGACGCTTGCTGCTCCTCACGAGTGAAGTCTACAGAATCAGGCTGACATTTGATGGAGTTCACTGAAGTGAGACATGAAGACTCAAGACGTGTTGAGTTGTTGCATATAAGGTTGCTTAGCGGCGCTTCTTGATGCAGTACCTACTGACTAGCTTTAAAAGCTTGAAGCAATCGCCAGACCTGGCCTGTTCTTTCCATCGATGCACCAAGACTGTCTATATAGGCCGAGGTCTTTGCGCGGCCCGGTTTATCTTCAGCAGTGCATTCCGATGATCGACGAAAGAGCAGACCGGGACCAACGGTAACGATGGAACCAAGATCAAAGCACGAACTGGCCTTCCCGATCCTTCATTTCGCGATCGGCATATCGAGTCAGAAATGGCCCCTCGCGCAACTCCCATATCAACTTTATGATTTGCAAATTGTCTAAAGAAGTCAATTTCGAAAGGCCTGAGTATAGGCTAGCACGGTCGGCTCACTGTGACACTCGATATGTGGGTTTTCGAGGACCCCACATTTCCCATATTAGGGCGATGGAGTCGAGTATATTACCGTTTATGAGCTACTTATCTACCCGGGAGGCTGCGTATTTCCTGAGTCAGACTACGGAAGAGCTGAGGAGTGTTGATTGACGATCTTCTTCCATTGTCTATCATGCCTTTATCGCCATTGATCATTGCGGCGACAATAAATACGTAGGTGAGAGTGGGAGGTTCATGGCCAGTCATGACCTCATATGATCTTCATGTTCTGGTATCATTCGTGAGTTCATGGCAAGCTCGAAAGCTGCGAATTCGAGAGACCACAATCATGCGTGATCGAGGCGTTCTTTCAGCCTCGCATTGATATGTTACCGGCGAAACAGTGGCAGATAATATTGCCTGATGCATGCAGGATGGAGCTTGCAGGGAGTAAAGCTGTAGGCCAATCAAGTTGCAACGACGGTGGCGCAGAGAGCGGCATGGGGTCTATCTTTAGCACGGACGGCGCAACCACCAACACGCGGGCGGTCTTCACGCTCCACGGATCGCTACACGGCTCCAGGCGAGACCAAACATTTCCCCAGAAACCCTTCTGTCGTTCACATCTTTGCGACCTTAGATCTCTTTAGCCCTATTCCGCCCACCCTTCTCATCATTCTTACACCGAGTCAGCTCTCACTGCGGAGAAAGCAGCGAGAGATCCCTCAGCCGCGTCAGCTATTGTACACCGGTACATCGTCTTACAGCCGCTCGCCTCTTTGCCTGCTTGAGTCGCGCTGAAGAACATACAAAGAGACAGTCGCACAAGACTTCCGCAGAGTGCCCGAGACCTCCAGCGGTGCGGGCCCACAGCAGATGAAGTTTACCATCGTCCACGGCACATAGCTGTCGTCGCCATGTTGCTGCCTACTGATGCGGCGCAAAATGGTAGCCTTGTCGCGCGACAGGACAATGGCACGGGGAAGATCACTACAGTCACCGCCGTAAGGAATCCCATTGTCTTCTTGTGTGAACCAAGCACTGACCTCTCGGAAAGATCGTTGTGTCTATCGCGATCGCCGTCTCCGTTGCCTTCCTCACATACCTCTGCCTCAAATCGATCCGCGTGCGCTACGAGAACCCGAAATATGTCCCGACACAGTACCTCAAGGACCGCTGGAAACGCTGGACACCCACCGGCCTCACCGGAAGCAAGGGCAATTACTCGTCTCAGCTGCAGGATCAGATGTTCGGGCCTTCATTGCACAGGCGGAGCGAAAACCCTAGCGAGAGGGCAAGCGAGCAGATTGGCGATCCAGAGCGCGACGGTGGAGCTCAGGGCACTGTGGAACGCAACACCAGCGTACGGTCGGTCATGACCTTGCCTGCGTATTCGAAATTTGTCAGGGACAACGAGCGTTCATTAGCGAGGGAGGGCGAAAGGGGTGGCATTGATACAGTGGTGGAGGCACCTGAGACTGCGGACGAAGAGGAGGCGCGACGGGAGGAGGAAATGGAGAGTCTATACCAGATAAGGGTGCAACGCAGGCAGGAGATCGCAGACCGCGAGGCCAGACGCGAGGCCCGGAGAGATGCTAGGCAGCGCCAGGACTACACTGCACTGGCTGCCATGCGACAAGAGAGTCTTCTGCGAGCCGAGCAGCGAAGAGCAGGAATTGGCACTGCAGCTGCCATGATTGCGGAACATCGGGCGCACCCTCAGGAGCGACGAGTTAGTAGCGTCTCGTATGCGGATCTCGGTGTGGCACGGCATGATGGCACTAGACTGCGCGCAAATTCGTCAGACTCGGACCATAGGCCTTTGCTGGACTCCGCGGCCAGCTTCTCTGAAAGCACGATCAGGCCAACGACTGGTGACTCGTTGAGCGTACATCAAAGAGGCCGATCAAGCAGCTCGGCTTTGTCTGCCATGACTGGATCCGATATCTCTGACACTGAGATGGATCTACCACCGTTTGGCCGTGCTGGCAATGACTTCGAGGTCGTGAACATGAGCAGGACGCACTCGAGGGACCCATCAGGCTCTCACACGCCTATGGGAAACCGCAGTCGAACGAACAGCGCTGCTGGGCCGTTGACCTTGGATACAGCGGATGTTGGTGAATCGAGAATACCGGCCTATTACCCGCCTGCCTACGACGAAGGTTTTGAAGAAGCCCCTCCATATACCTCACCCGTAGAGCAACGAGTCACAAGCTTCCAGCGGCCTCAAACCGCTCAGCCGGAGAACCAGTCACTTCAGGCCAGCGAGCCGGAAAGCCAGCGACCTGTGTCTGCCAGCGGTGCTCCTATGCTCCCAGCTATAGGACGACTGCCAAGTATACGCATGACCGAAGCTACACCCATCGAGCCACGAGGACCGTTGGAGTTCCCTACGACGGTGCGGGAGAGCAACCAGGAACAAGATCGGTAAATGGCAATGTTTTGAATAGTCACTTTGAGCGTTCTGGCGCAGCGTTGAATAATCATACTTTTTTGTACAAAGCATTGTAGCCTCAGCATGCTTCGAAACCCGTCTGATCACTCCTCTTCCGATTCAACGCGTGAAGCTGCTGTGCCCAATGCCTCTCCAATCCTCCCGATACTCTTGGCTCATTGCCGCCTTAGCCAGCTAAGCCTTTGCTTCACCTTGTTAGTGTCCACAAGCCCTCATCCGTCTGTACCTAGACATTCGTGAACAACGGGCCCATGCGACATTCACATTGAATTCCAGCCCCCACGTGCAAGCCTGGTTGGGCATCCAACTTCAGCCCCACTCGTGCCGGGAACTGCAAACTTCCGCCCTTGACCCTCGCTTGAACGAACACCATATCAAGAAGCACGAAAGTGGCCAGTGAGAGGCGACCAGACATGCAGGCACGATGAATGCGCCGGATTTCGGACCGCGAGCTGCCGCTAGCGATGAATGAGCTTTTCCGCCGCCTGCGAGGGCAGCGCGGGCATAAGTATGCGCCGATAACCCAGGAACGAGATGCCGGGGACGGCTCAACTCGCGAGAGTAGTTCGAGGAGCGTGAATATCTGGACGAAGAAGCATATTGGTCTGCTCATCATGGTTGCCTCTCTGACTGCGCTATTGGGTGTGTTGGGAATTGGGTAAGTTTGGGGGTGTGGTGAGAGTTGAGGTATAGATAAGAACAGTGTTGACCATGGAAGCAGCTCTCCAAACGGTCCTAAAGGCACAAGGAGTTGTGACACAGTTTTCAAGGGATATCAATGTCAACCTGAGATCTCGCACAACTTTGGACAGTACTCGCCTTTCTACGCGGTACCGTCGGACATCTCGGCGGACATCCCCAAAGGATGTAGTGTGTCATTTGCTCAGATGCTCTCCAGGCATGGAGCTCGCGATCCGACCGTAAGATGCTCTTATGTTCTGTTTTCGTGGAGAGGCCAATAGCTGAAATCGACTGTCAGGCATCTAAAACAAAGCTGTACCAAGCTGTGATCGAGCAGCTCCACGCCAACGTCGAGGAATTTGAGGGCCAGTACGCTTTCATCGGCGATTATGAGTACACGCTGGGTGCCGACGAGCTCACTCACTTTGGCCAACAACAAATGATCAACTCTGGCATCAAATTCTACCAACGGTACGAGACCCTCGCGTCAGAGGTTACTCCGTTCTTGCGGTCTGCAGGACAATCTCGCGTGGTGGAATCGGCACAAAACTGGACTCAGGGCTTTCATGCGGCGAAGGTCGTCGACGGACGTGCTAAGCCTCGCGGTGATTCTGCGTACCCGTACGAAATCCTGGAAATTCCAGAAGATCTGGGTCTAAACAACACGCTGAACCATGAGATCTGCACTGATTTTGAGGATGGCTGGTATGACGGTATTGCAGATGCAGCTCAAGCCGAATGGGCAGACATCTTCGCTGCGCCAATCCGCGATCGCTTGAACGAGGACATGCCGGGTGCCAACTTGTCGACCATCCAGACTGTCTACATGATGGATCTTTGCCCGTTCAATACCGTTGCCTCGGACACTGGAGCCATCAGTGACTTCTGTTCCTTGTTCAGCGAGGATGAGTGGCATCAATACAACTATTACATGACCCTTAACAAATTCTACGGCTATTCACACGGCAACCCTCTGGGACCCACCCAAGGTGTAGGTTTCGCCAACGAGCTCATCGCCCGCATGACGGACAAGCCAGTCAAGGACCACACCACCACCAACAGCACTCTCGACAGCAGCGAAACGACATTCCCTCTCGGCCGCAAGTTGTACGCAGACTTCAGCCACGACAACGACATGACCGCCATCTTCGCTGCCCTCGGTCTATACAACGGTACCGGCCTGCTGCCCAACAACACCATCGTCGAGCCCGAAGATGCAGGTGGCTACAGCGCGGCTTGGACCGCGTCTTTCGCGTCCAGAGCGTACTTTGAGAAGCTTCAGTGCCGCGGCGAGAAGGAGGAGTTTGTCCGCGTCATCGTCAATGATCGCGTGCAGCCTCTCGAGCAGTGTGGTGCCGATAGGCTGGGCCGTTGCAAGCTTAGTGCTTGGGTTGATAGCCTTGGCTTCGCGCGCTCTGGAGGATTGTGGAATAAGTGCTTTCTTTGATACCGGAGATTTCATCCAGACATGTCTGCTCATGCAGGCCAGCAACGCGTAAACAAACGTCGACGGCGAGATCTGGCCTAGCCAAAGTTTAGTGACAAGTCTAAATCAAGACTCGCAGCTTGCATGGATGGCTAGCCGACGCGGCTTTCAAAAACGAGAAGGTGTGATTGTTGGTTTTGTCCGTCGATTACGACTTCTTTAATCACTTCAAAGTGTAGCTAGGCACGACCACGGCCTCCGTTTCAGCCTCGCCGTCAGCCAGACTCCCCTCAACGACGGAGCAAGGCTCACATACCCCCTAAAGTTGGATAAACATTGTGTATGTTGAAGCTCTCGGTTTCCAACGACGAGAGTCTACTCTCGTAGCCCGACACGACTCGGTTCAAATAGATAAAGCTGTGCGTAGGACGTTGCAACGGTGACATTCTGATCCGCCTGCTTCGACATCAAGGCTCGCAGATCAGGCAATCTCAAGGCTCAGCCTTGCAGCTGCAGACGCCACGGGAACTGCCTACCAGTCGCTTGATCTCTCGACTCCGCCCACCTGCTGCTACGCGGCTGACGTGCGTATCTTGTCCTCCCGTCTTCGTTAATCAGACGGTTCCTCCCTCCAGCAGCTCTGTAAGGGATTTGACCCGGCAAGCTAAGGAGACCGACCCACGTACCAGAGGACTGTCCTGCAGAAGGTCTTCACATCGACCATACTATCAACATGTCCGGCAGAAAAGCTGGTGATACATTCCCAGGACAAGCTGCGGCAGGGAGCTCGCGACAGCATAATGGCAACAACTACAACACCAGCAACGGCATCACTAACAGTACGCTACCTAACAAATCACCTGAAGCTATCGCGACTGATCACGTCTCTATTCTAGATTACTACCTTGACTCCTGGAATGATCAGCCCGAGTACAGCAGAAGCAACACGCCACAGCCGCCCTCACTGTCCCCTCGAAAGTTGTCGTCGCGGTCACAGGAGATCAAGCCTGACGATGATCCCATACATCAAAAGCTTGTGCGAGCCGCTGCTGAAGGTCACAGCCGAGAAGGGATACAGTCTTTGCTGGATCGCGGCGCGGACTGTAACACCCGAGACTCTCAAGACCTCACACCCCTCCATCATGCTGCATTCAACGGTCACACGCGTACAGTTTTGGCTCTAATAGAGGCACACGCAAACTCGAATGCGCAGCACTACATGTATGGTACTCCGCTGTGTCTCGCAGTAGCCAAGGGCTACGCAGACATTGTCCGGTCACTCTTCGATTCTGGCGCTACCATCCATGGAGCGGCTGGGTATCTGGGATCTGTAATGCACTGTGCCTGCTTGAGTGGCAACATGGATGTAATGGATCAAGTCATTGCTCAAGGCGGCCTCCTGACTGCGCAAAGGACCAGTTGCGTCCGCATTTGGATGAACATGCGTGACCTCGACGGGACTTTGCTTGAGCGGATGCCGGTGCTAGACCGCAGAGGAACCTATGAATTTGCCTTTTCTTCGCCGGTTCTGATCGCTGTCCTGAGCAACCATCACAGCAGTCTAGCAAAGTGCCTAGAACTTGGTATCTCCACCGATGAGAGGATCAAAGAGTGGTTGGATACGCCGCCCCCACATTCTCTGCCTATTTTACCTTCACCAAAGACCACCTTCGGCTATACTGGTGACACGTTTCTATCCTGGGCTAGCATATTTTGCCGAGCAACAGCCACTAGAGCACTCATAGAAGCTGGCGCAGATATTGAAGCCTGTAATGACCAGGGAGA
This sequence comes from Septoriella neoarundinis, assembly GCA_022813125.1. Taxonomy (NCBI): domain Eukaryota; kingdom Fungi; phylum Ascomycota; class Dothideomycetes; order Pleosporales; family Phaeosphaeriaceae; genus Septoriella; species Septoriella neoarundinis. The sequence goes on along the minus strand of JAKLND010000014.1, from coordinate 45,008 downwards.
GAACGCGCTTCATAACGTCTCCAAAGCGGGGTGCAGAGACAGGGAGTGCGCCATGTTGAAACTAGTCGGGTCGTTAGCTACACCATGGACCTTGCAACAACGGGACAGGAAGGGTAGATGTGCCCTCCATGTCGCTGCGGAATTGGTAAATGCGATTGTCGCTGAACGACTGATTGAAGCGGGAACCCCCGTGGATATCACGATACAGTCCTCTTATATCGAGAATGGACGGACTGCGCTGCATATAGCTGCTGAGGCTGGTGATATCGAAATGGCAGTACTGCTCATCAAGAAGCGCATCAAAGCATCTGTGAGAGATGCCAATGGCTGGCTTGCCTGCGACCTGGCTCGGAATAAGGGTCACGCACGTCTTGAAAAGTTCATCCTTAGTGCAATGCAAGCACAGCAATTATGTCGAGTGCACCCACCGCCGTGGTGGTAAGGCGTTATACTCTGCACTCGAGACTGGGATTGGCAAGCCTCGAGACCATACCAAGTTCAAGACGAGCCCACTGCAAACGGCTGAAGGCTTTTCGGCTCGACGTTGGGTATGTCCAATTCGGATGCACGCACGTGTTGGAACCGCATTATCATGCAGAGAGGTTTTGTTCGCTAGCCAGCCGCAACGATAGCCCTCTTGCTCATCGCAAAGACCTTGAAAGTTTTTGTGGAATTGACAAACGATTCATGACTTTTACCATCTGTAGGATCCAGACGCTCATCGCTGGTGCGGCCCAGATCTTCGAAAACCGCCACGAACAGTATCGAAGGGCCCAAGCTTCACTCGAGAACATTACAGGAGACCTTACATTCAGATTGCAATATTCAGTAGTGCTGTGCCGAGGTCTGGTGACGATCACACCATCGGATTCGACGTGCTGACATCAGATTGGATCTTGATTCCAGCACGCCTACTGCCAAGGTGTTCAGCTGGCCAGCCTCAGCTGATGGCTAGCTGGGCTAGTAACGGAGATTAGATGCGTCCATGGACTATTCAGCTCTTGCGCCTCCGGAATAGTGGAAGCCCAGGAGGCTGGCCCCAGGCAATAGACTTCGAGGAGCTCAAGAGGAGCATCAAGGTGCGGGGTCTCCGCGTGAACCGAGAGGTGGGGGCCGACTGTTGTGCGCAGTGGAGAGATGTGGATATATAAATTGGGGCGTCAACAGTCAAACACCACGTAGCAACGGGGGCTTTCTGGTCTGGTTGTGAGATTATATCTAGAAGACACACTTGGTTCGATAAAATCAGTATCATAACGTACGCTCTCATCGATTCACGCCAACATGGTCAACGCCAAAGTCCAGGAAACCGTCCAAAAGTCGCTGGATAGCGTCACGGGCGACAAATCCACCGGCGTGGCGGGCCTGGTCTTCGTCGCCGTCGACAAGAACGGCGATGAAATCGTCGCCAGCGCGTCCGGCAAGCGAGGCTTGGATTCCAAGGAAGACATGGACCTCAACACCGTTTTCTGGATCGCATCGTGCACCAAGTTCCTTGCCGCCATTGCTTGCATGCAGGCTGTCGAGCAAGGCAAGTTAAGTCTGGACGACCATAAGCAGGTCTACAAACTCTGCCCAGAATTGGAGAAGGTCCAGGTACTGCAGGAGGATGGGTCCTTGGTCGACAAGAAGAAGGACATCACGCTTAGGATGCTGCTCTCGCACACAGCCGGCTTTGGATATGAATTGTAAGCACAAACCACGGGAGATTCTACCTGGTCAGAGGGCACCTCACTAATATCCTGAACCGCAGCTTCAATTCCAAGCTCAGAGATTACGGCCGCCCCGTCGGCTTCGATGTCTTCCACGCCGATGAGCGCGACATCCTCCGCATGCCGCTTGTCAACCAGCCCGGCGAGAAATGGGAGTACGGCATCAACATCGACTGGGCCGGCATCGTCCTCGAGCGCGCGACAGGCTCTAAGCTCAACGACCTCATCCAAAAGGGCATCATCGAGCCCCTCGGTCTCAAGAACGTGACCATGTTCCCCTCGGCTGAGATGAAAAAGAACCTAGCAACCATGCACCAGCGCTGGCCCGGCGGCAGTGGCGCCAGCGAGGCGCGCGACCACATCTACCGCGAGCCGCTGGTCGCCGAGACGGACGCGCACAAGGCCGCGCTTTTCAATAGCGGTGGCGCGGGCGCTTTCGCGCAGCCGACGCAGTACGTGCAGGTGCTGGCGGCAATGCTGAATGACGGCAAGAGCCCCAAGACCGGCGCGCAAATTCTGAAGCCGGAAACTGTGAAGATGATGTGGGAGAACCAGATCCCGCAGCACCCTAACTTTGCGAGAGATGGCTTGAGTTCGGCGAAGACGGAGCACTCCAACTCGGCGCCAGAGCTTTACCCGCAAGAAGGTAAGATTTACGCTCTTGTTGCTGGTGCGATTGAAGATGGAGAAGGCTGATCACCTCCTTCTTCTAGGTAACCCTCCTCAAGGCTGGGGTCTCAGCATGTTTATCACACACGAGCCGGGTGAGTCCAAGAAATCCAGGATCGCGATACTTTCCATCTGTGATGCTAACTCAACTACAGGTGTCACCGGTCGCGGCGCGAACACTGGATGGTGGGCCGGTATTGCAAACCTCTTCTGGTGGTGTGATAGGGAGAAGGGTGTCGCTGGCATGATTGCCAGCCAAGTCATGCCTTTCGGTGACCCGCACGTCATGGGACAGTGGTTCGCCTGTGAGGGGGCTGTGTACGCGTCCCTAGGCGCTTAGATGTGGTTGCCGTGCTCGATCGTAGGTCAGATGATGATATCCCAGATTGGCAGGTTTTGCGTTTCGATATCAGCGCCGCGCATGTGTATCGCAACTCCTTAGAACTAAATGGTCTTGCTGTGAATGGATGATAATGTAACATTCAAACGATCACTGTACATACCAGCCACTCCATGGGTATCATCGCAGTCATTACAAGCAAAGCAATTTTCAATCCAGACCCGAGAAGGAGAAGCTGTTTCCTTTCGCGGGGCCCTTACCCCTCTTTCTCTTCTTCCTCTTCGACGACTTATCCTCGTCGTCGCTGCTGTCGTAAACCTCCTCTCCAGCGTCGCTGTCGTCGTCGGAGCCAGCAGCAGGCCTCTTTTCTCCTACCTCAACATCACTGTCTTCCTCCTCATCATCCTCGCCGGCTGTGCCCATCGGCTCCTGCCAGACCTTGACGATCGATCCACCACCACTGATCATCCGTCCACCAACATCGAAGTCCAACCCAACAACACCCTCGATCTCATCGTGCTGCACCTCGCCAATGACTTTCTTCTGCCCAAGCGTGACGAATCTGATCTTGCCATCTCCCAGCCCAACAGCAACCTTTTTGCCGAAACCGCCAATGCCGGCCGGGATCTCCGTCAAGCAATCCAGCGTCTCTTTCTCCCTGCTGACGATGATTCTCTCGTCCTGGTCATCCCATTGTCCCTTCTCCCACAGCGTAATCACACCGTCTCCGCCGCCGACCAGCGCTTTCTCGTGTGTTGAGCCGCGACTCTTGCGCGCGGGCAGATTGCTCATGTACACCGACGAAAGCAGGATTTCCTCCTGGTCCTCGCTCTTGACTAGAACACCGCGGCGCACGTCCGTCAGCGCGAGCGTGGTGCCGCCCGTAGAGATCCATTGCTTGCTGAAGCCGGAAGTAGAGGTCTCGGAGGCGGGCAGTGGAGAGAGAGAGGAGATGTAGTCGTTGTGCGGGTAGTGGGTCGAGGCTGGCTTGCCAGTCGTGAAAGCCGTCTTGTTGTCGACAATCGGGAGGGTCGGCGCCGGGTCTCGGAGATCGTAGAGGTGCAGGGCGCCGGAGTCGGTTGCAAGGAGCAGTGTTTGCGGGTTGAGCGCATGGATCACGGTCGGCGCGTCGACTTCTTCGGTCGAAGATTGAGGAACGGGAATGGCAAGCTTGCCAGTCACTCGGCCGGTCTCGCTGTCTGCAGCTTTAACAATGCCGTCGGTACCGGCGGAGTAGAGCTGGCGGCCGTCGATGCTGTAGGCGAGGGTGCGGCAGCTGCCCTGGTGTCTCCTTGTGCGCCAGGCTGTGTCAACGACATCGGTGCCGTTGCTGCCTCTCCTTCCTCTGTGGCCTTCTTGGGTTTCTTCATCGTCCACCGGCGGCAGCTTCAAGGTCGAGACATGGCCGCTGCTAAGGCCGACAGCGATCAATGGCTCAGAGGGATGGACCACCTGGGTGAACAGTTCCCCGGAGAGCGGTAGCGAACAGATTGATTCGAACATTGCTGGTGCAAATGAATGCAATAAGTAGCGCGCCGATGCGCAAAGGCGTCGGCGACAGAAGCTGCGGACTTGGCGGAGGAATTTGTTCGAGCTTGCTGCGAGCGAGCTGACCTCGGAACTTCCTCTTTCGGAGCTCCCTGCGAAGTGACGTTCGCTAGACGATTGGCGGGTCGCCGCTCGGTGATGTGATGCGAGCATGCGTGTACTGCATTCGTCAGGGAATGGACATCGTCTTCATACAATGCACTTTCATCTGTAGATTTTTGTCTATCCCAGCTTGAAACCCGCTGTCTGATTAGGTAGGTACTACCTAGCACGTATTTCAATCGTTCTCGCGACTTTCCCACAACGCCCCGATGGTAATCAAACGAGCGAAGCAGAAGGGCATCTCATTCGGATGTACGTCCTTAACATCGTATCACTCGGTGGTCGCTTACTCATGTCGTGTTGCTCTCTAACCAAACCCAGACTGCGACACCAAGACCGGCCAACGAGTCTACCCGCCCAAGCCTCTCTCAGAGATGACCGACCTGCTTCCTGACCAGCTGCCACCGAAGAGAAAGCCAGCTTTCTATCCAACTAGCAGTGGCGGCGATGGAGTTGAAGTTCGTGTAACTTGCATACCACCTCTGGCCCAAGTCACACAGGTAGCGAAAGAACAGACTGGTGTGAAGTTCGCTGTGCTACTAGAGACGACAAGCCCAAGTCTGGTGAGCGAGAACGAGCCTCAATTATGCCTATGGCACAATCACAATGGCCATTATGACTGGTCTGAATTGGTACTTAAGCCGACGAAGAGCTTCGACGATGTGATGCTGGTTGGCCAGCCTATGGACCGCAGTGTCTCCCGCAACTGGTTTGAAGGCGAACTCAAGGGTGTGCCAAAGGAAGCTCGGGCGATCAATTTCACGATCAAATTCCAGATTGCCACTGAGCAAGGTTGGCAATGGGTCCGTGAGTCTACGGGCATTGCAGATGGAGAGCTGCACTATCAGGGCCAGCGATTTCAGCATGACAAGCCTCACGACCTGAAGCACTTCTTCTCCGGGATCAGCTCGGACATACAGATCAAGAGTGCTATGCCTGAGACCGACAATACGCTTCTGTATTCTTTGGAATGCCCTGTCACTCCAGCCAAAGATCAAGACTCCGGCTGGAGCCACCACCAAATCGGCAAGGCCAACCAACCCAGTCGTTGGTTTAGTCTTGTCCGACTATGGAGTCCTTGGCTGGCACCTAGGCAGGGCAAGACGAAGTTCAATATTGATAAAGATGGTGTTCTCGTGTCGATCCTGCGAACGGACGGAGTGCACGTTGTCTGCTTGGCCATCAGTGGTGTTGAAGATGTCTTGACGACTTTCTTCAACGATGATGATGGCAACCTGATTGTCAAAGGCCGCAACGATCGAACTGAGACAGGCACTAGCAGAGTGCTCGTCGCTGCAGCCGAGAGCTTTGAAGTCGCCAACTGCGCTGTCATGTACCACGCTCGCAAGGTCATTGCGAACAATGGCTCTGCTGTTGCGCAAAAAGAAGTCGACGCTCTCATGGACGAGAAAGTCAAGCCCGAATGGCTTGAGGAGTGGTACGATGGCCTCGCGTACTGCACCTGGAACGGTCTTGGGCAGAATCTGACTTCAGAGAAAATCTCGGAGGCTCTTGATGAGTTGTCCAAGAACAACATCAATATCACGAACCTGATCATTGATGACAACTGGCAGTCATTATCGCCAGGAGAGACGCAGTTTCAACGTGCTTGGACGGACTTTGAAGCTAACAAAGAGGGTTTCCCGGAAGGCCTCAAGACCCTCACGACCAACATCCGCAAGCGTCATCCCAATGTCAACCACATCGCTGTTTGGCACGCTATTCTGGGCTACTGGGGCGGCGTCAGTCCTCAAGGCTGGATTGCAGATAACTACAAGACGATCGAGGTCGAAAAGGAGCCGGGTGTCGCTGGCGGCAAATTCACTGTCGTAGCGCCAGAAGACTACCAACGCATGTACAACGACTTCTACTCTTTCCTATCCAGCGTAGGAGTCGACAGCGCCAAAACTGACGCCCAGTTCTTCCTGAGCATGCTTCTCCACGCGCCCGACCGCCGCAGCATGATCACCCAATACCAGGACGCCTGGACGATCGCGCACCTCCGCCACTTTTCCTCCCGCGCCATCAGCTGCATGTCACAGTCGCCCGAACTTCTCTTCCACTCGCAGCTGCCACACAACAAACCCCGCCTCCTCGTCCGCAACAGCGACGACTTCTTCCCTGAGATCGAAGCCTCCCACGCCTGGCACATCTTCTGCAACGCACACAACAGCCTCCTGACGCAGCATCTCAACGTCCTCCCCGACTGGGACATGTTCCAGACCTCGCACCCCTGGGCAGCCTTCCACGCTGCCGCCCGCGCCGTCTCCGGCGGGCCCATCTACTTCACCGACGCCCCGGGCAAACACGACCTGGCCCTCCTCAACCAGCTCACGGCCCCGACACCGCGCGGAAAGACCGTCATCCTCCGCCCCTCCACCATCGGCAAGACCACAGACCCGTACAACGAGTACTCCGCCGCCGCCCTCCTCAAGATCACAACATACACTGGCGCCGCGCGCACCGGCACGGCAACCCTAGGCGCCTTCAACGTCTCGCCCCAGCCGCTCTCAGAGCTCATCCCGCTCTCCTCCTTCCCCGGCACCGAGCACGGCTCTTACGTCGTCTCCGCCTTCTCCACAGGCCAGATCTCCAAACCCATGAGCCAAGAGAGCAACCACACCCACACCGCAACAAACCTCTCCTTCCTCTCCCTCCCCCCCGCCACCGCCGAAATCCTCACCGCCCACCCCCTCCACACCCTCACGTCCCCGCGCACCAACCGCCCCATCTCCCTCGCCCTCCTCGGCCTCCTGGGCAAAATGACCGGCGCCGCCGCCATCACCTCCAGCAGCATCGCGCTCGAGTCCAACGGGAGGATCCGCGCGAGCGTCTCGCTGAAAGCGCTCGGCGTGCTGGGCGTGTACGTCTCGGACTTGGAAGCGAGGACGGTGGAGGGCGATTTCATGGTGTTGGTGTTTGGGAAGCCGGTGCCAGTGGGGTGCGTGCGGAAGAGCGAGGCGAGCGAGAGGGTGCTGGAGGTGGATGTTGAGGGGGCTTGGAGGGAGATGGGGGAGAGGGCGGGGTGGAGCAATGAGGTTGGGGTGGAGGTGTTTGTTGGCTGAGATTGGGGAGGGGAGGGGAGGGGAGGAAGAGGAGGGATGTTCTGGGATATTTGTGTGCCGTTGACGATTCGATTGATTAGGGAAGGATGGCATGAGATGGAGAAGTGGGGAGAAGTGGGAAGTCAGATACATTCGGATTCAAGCGTACGAGTAAGAGAGAGCCTTTTCCCTATCCCAACGTTCGTGGTCTCGTGAAAGATACAACCAAGGAGATCCTGTTCTCCTTATCGCGTGCGGATTGCTCGTACGCGGAGCAGAGGGGTTTGCTAGTGTTCAGATTCACAGCCGAAGAAGCGTATCCCTAACAGAAGGCCGTCGCCGTCCCTGCCATTGTCCAGATTGCTTCCCGTTCGTTCTCCCAATGACCTTCTTGACTGATGCGTCCGAGTCTTCGTTTTGTCGCTCATATTCCGCTATGCGTCTAGACGTAGTACTGGCGGCGCCTGGAGTGGCTCCTGCCTCCCGAGCTGCGCACGCGCGAGTCGTCGCCGTAGCGCGATCGGCTTCCGCCGCGGCTGCTGGAGCGGCGATGGCCGTGGCGCGAGGTGTGGTACTCGCGCTTGACGACGACGCGGTCGTCATTCCGGTGATTGCGGTGGACAAGGAGCGCAAGAAGCTGTGGAGGAGCTGTTAGCTTAGATCCGTTCAAACGGGGCTGTGTGAGGTTCTTACGAAAGTGACGAAGAAAGTCAGGATCAGGATGATGGACATGGCCCAGCTGGCCTTGAGCATCGCGCAGTTCTTGTTGATATTCACCGCCCACGGGCTGTCGCTCTGGCGGCCGTAGTAGCCGAACGGGCCCAGATCAACGTATAGGCTGCCGGCCGAGAAGCTCGAGCAGTCTGCATCCGCGATGCCGCGGAGAGTGACGACGCCTCCAATGAGCGCGCCGACGAACCCCAGGTCGATGAGGGCGACGAAGAAGGCGTCATGCCGCGCCCGGAGGTAATTGAATAGCGTCGCAAACGTCCATGCCAGCGCTAACACCGATACTATGAAGAGCACGAGGATGAAGTTGGGCGTGAGCTGGTTTGACTCCACGTAGCCGTGTACGAACCACGACAGCATGCCCACCACGGGGATGAGGAGGATGATTTGAAAGACACGCCAGCTGAGGAAGAGGAAGCCGGAGATAGCCATTGTTGCTGAAGCTTTGGGGTGAGTGAAGGTGGTGGGTGGTGGGTGGTGGTTAGTGAGGTGTTGCTGGGGTGGCTGTCGAAACTCGGAGACAGAAAATTGCAAATGGCTTCGTCACTTCGCGCGTCGGTTGATGCGGTCGGATTAAGGATGATATGTGGTGCGACGATGAGGGCCCAATGAGTTCCAGCCCAACAGGGAGCTCGGGTGCTTCGCGTGGGCGGATCGCACAGCAGTCCAGAGCCGTGGGCGAGGCTGGTACTTCTCAGACAGTGGACGATCGCAACGGGAGTTTATACCCCGAACTTCAGCGGTAGCGAGCGTCTGCTTCTCCTGCTTCTGCGGCGGCTCGTCGAAGACGGAAGCCTGCTTGATTTGGTGTACGATGACGTCTGCGGTAAGCGCGGGTGAAGAGGATAAAGGTGTGCGGTGCGATGCAGTATGCGCGAGGGCAGGGACGGGAGGCGGAGAAAAGATGGAGATGTTTGTACAAACAGGCAGGACGCAGCGCGCGAGGGTGGACGTGCGGTCGGAGGTTTTTTGACTTCACTCTATGATATATCGCAGCGCTCTTCCCCGAAACAAGCGGCGTGTTGAGAGAAAGTGCGATGGCGGGGAGAGTCGAGTGAGGTGGCTGGCGATGGGTGAAGCTCGGGCCAGCGAGGGTCCAGCACGAGGTGCGGCTGCGCGGCCGCCAGAGCTTGCCGAGCCGAACCAGCCTTTGCGCAGCAGAGAAACGCCATCCTTCGCCCCTCCTGTAACGCACACCGCGCCCGCTTAGGCAAGGTGCGCTGTCACCTCTGGACGTCATTACCAGGGATAAGGCTGTCTGGGCCTGGATGCATGTCGCGCCCGGCTGCACGGATCGAGCCCAATGCAGTGAAACAAGATTCACGCCCAAGCGACTTTCATCTTCCGCCAATCGTCGTCTGCCTTGCTGTCGGCAGCAATGATACCATATCAGGGAAGCAAAGTGCAGCACAGACATCACGACGATGTCTTCCGACGGCGATGAGCCGCCTTCGCCGTCAGCCTATCTCGAGGCGCCTTCTTCACAATCTCTAATCATTGATACTCAGCCATTCACGTCGCAACCGGTTCCACACAGGGTCAAAGAAGATCACGAATCAGATTTTGGAAGTTCTGGCGACGAGCGGGAGAACCGGTTCGTGGGTCCTGCGAGCACGTGGCGTTCCTGGACTAAGGACGAGCGGGCCCTGATTTCATCTCTCGATCAAGAACGGGCAAACGATCTCAGTGTCCACCTGTACAATGCACACGCCCTCAAAGCCCGGCTGCGTGATGCTGATGTCGCCTCGAAAGCAAAACCATGGCAAAGCAAGCTCCGCTGGATGAAGACTGGAGTAGACGGGAGCACTCCATGGCATCCCGACCAGCACTGGACCGCGTGGCCACTGCCGGCCGATGAAGTACCTAGAAAGTCTGAAGGATTTGGAAGAAACCCCCTTCTGGATGATGATGATGAGGACACGTTAAAGATGCCTGTGCCTTGGAAGCCCGGCGCCGACTTACAGGACGAGATCCAGGCATTGATGTTGCGCAAGGCGAAAGGCCGCTTTCGACGCCGTAACTGGGGTACAGAAGAGCCCGATCGGGCATCTCTTGTGCGGTCGCGGTCCATCTCTATGATGGGCTCAAGTCCACCCGTTGCTACCAAGTCTCGTCAATCCAGTGAGGCAAGCAATGCGGACTGCGAATCGTCAGAGTCGGAACATGAAAACCCGAACATCGAACTGTTCAGCAGGCCTGATTTCGTAACGGACGATGAGGAGGCCAGCCGCTTGCTCAAGCAGAGCGTTTGTCACATAGCCACGAAATTTGACGACATCTTGATCGGTCTTCATAAAAGCCGGCAGCACCATGTAGAGAGCTCTACAGCCCACGCGAACGCAGATACGCGAAGTCGACCACAAAAGCGCAAGCGTCAGTCGACTGTCGACGAGAACCCTGACCTTCAGGATCAAGCTCAGCACAAGGCCAGCCATCACACCTTAGGAATACGCGATTGGAGCGAAGTGCTAGGTGTTGCATCGCTCGTAGGATGGAACCCGGCTGTCGTTGACCGTGCGGCCAAGCGGTGCGCAGCCCTATTCGGAGAACGCATGCTCTTCAGGACGATACCTGAGACTACTGCTAGAAGTGCTGCAGACCGAATTGCCGAATACACTCCTGACATGGTTCCGGACTTTGACATGTCTGATGATGATGTCGTCGTCGATGAAGAGTCAGATGTTGAACGTGATGCAGTACAGCAGGAAGGACTGAATTGTCCAGAGATGTCTTGCCCACAACACACCCGTTTCTACGAGAAACTGTGGAAGATACGCCAGCATTTGAAGCATACGCACAAGTATAATCAGGAGGCTCTTGACGCTTATGCTCGTTCGCGTGCTTCTGGGGACATCAAGTCTTCCATTGAGAAGACTAAAGGAGATGAGAGGGTCCCACCAGAAATCAAGAGCACGCCTACCGAAGCAGTCCAGACGGATGGGTTCATGGAGTCTGTAGATGTGTCTTTAGGCAGAGGGGAGGATGTGCAAGACAGGAAAAGCCGAGGGGCTAAAAGGAAATGAAAGGTGTGTAGAAATTGGAATCAAGTTTTCTGAGTACTCACCTCGATGTGACGCGATGAGTAGACATGTGCGCGCAGATTCGCCGATGAGAGACGCGATGTGCTCTCACTGGCCAATTCACCGAATGCGACTCCTCACATTCACACATGCATGCACTTTGCGCGTGGCGCGCCTTTGGATCCGAGCGCTCACTGGCTGCTCTGCACCTCCGTGTAACTTCACTTCACATGCTGTTGCCTGTGGAGAAAACCTCAATCCATGCATGTGACACAGGTCGCGTGCGCCATTCGCCCGCCGTCGCACTTCTGCTCGAATAACTCACCCGCCTCCACATCCACTTTCCACACCCAACACATCCAACACATCTTCAAACTCATCGACGCACGTCCTCTTCTTTCCAACACCACACAACCCAAACACGACACACACAACCTACTCGTCACGTAAGTCCAGACAGATCCGCTCAACTACTCGACACCATCACTAACCAAATACCCATCAGCATGACAACCAGCGACCCCACCCCCACCACCCCCTCCAAAAACCCCAAGAACGACCTCACCGCCCGCGAGCGCGAGCTCATGGCCTACGCCTGGCTCTGCTTCAGCGAAAAGCCAAAGGTACGTTCTCCCCCTTCCCTTCCCTTCCCTCCCCATCATTCCACGTCACTGACGCTTTCAGCCCGATTACAAAAAGCTGGCCGCCCTCGCCGGCATGACGAACCCGGCCTCGGCCTCCAACGCCTGGGCCAAGATCCAAAAGAAGATCCAGGCGCAGGCTGGCGACGTCCAGGCTTTGGCGTCGGGCGAGGATACGCCGGAGGCGCAGACGCCGAAGAAGATGACTCCGAAGGCGCAGACGCCGGTTGCTGGGAAGAAGAGGGGCAGGAAGCCTGCTGCTGCTAAGGTTGCGGACCGGGAAGGGGAGGATGGTGATGCTGATGAATATGGGGAGAAGAGCCCGGTGAAGAAGTCGAAGACGCCGAAGAAGGTTAAGGAGGAGCCTGTTGAGGATGGGGAGGATGAAGACATGTTTTGAGGTGGTTCGTTTTCGGGAGTCACTGATGGGTGGTCTCCGAGACGGGAGTTTGCGGGCGTTCCTGGACGGTGGCCTTTTTTCTTTCATTTTCTTATGGCATGGTGGTTTCTGCTTGCTGCATGGCTGCCTTTGTGATATGTCTAAGGCTGGCGTAAGGGCGCTTGAGCATTCGCTTTTGGCGTGTACTTACTCTGGCTATCAATAAGCTCGCTCTTCAAAATCCTCTGCGATTCACATTCACATGTCTCACTCATAATCCAGACACCTCTTGCCAAGTCACGCAACTCACCTCCACTCCTCCCTCTCTCACTCGTAGTATACCTCGAGCCCATATCCCACATCCAAACACCCACTTCACACTCACCGCACATCAACACCAACCCTCATAACAACAACACATCGACATCAACACCACGTCCCAACAAACCACACCCAAAAAATGACAACCCTCACCCCCCGCGAAACCGCTCTCCTCGCCGGCGCCATCGCCAGCTGCACCAAGTCGCCCGTCGAGATCGACTACGCGAAGTTCGCCGCCCGCTTCGGCTTCAAGAACGCCAACAGCAGCAAGGCCTCCTGGCACGCGATCAAGAAGAAATTGGACCGTGTTGCTGTGGAGGGTGGTGAGTTCTCTCTTTGATGTCTCGACTTGGTGGATGGGGCGCGGGCTAATGGTATGATTCCAATAGATTCGAATGCTGCTGGGGATGAGCAGGCGGGGAAGAAGCGCAAGGGTAGCGAGGAGGAGGTTGAGGGGGAGGGCGATGGAGAGGGACAGGGAGATGGGGAGCCGGTGAAGAAGAAGGGCAAGAAGGGTGGGAAGAAGGGGAAGGCTGGTGAGAAGATGAGTGTTAAGAGCGAGGAGGTTGATGAGTGAGGCTGTGGAGCGTTTAGCCAGACCGATGAGGTCTGCTCTTGCGCTTGTATCACGGAGGATATTCTTTGGTTCTTTTGATGGCTTGACGTCTCTATGTGCACGGGACATGGAGCGAAGGCGGTGGAGCTGGGACCTGTGTGATTGCAAGCAACGCGTCTGAGGCGTTTGGCTTCAGCAGTTTGATTGCAAATAGCTTTTATTCATAGGTTTCCACGCAAATGACGACTCAAGCGAAGCTAGTGTCGCTGTGGAATTCAGAAGAGGTGCCGTGAAAAGGTCAGCCATTGGAGATTGATTTAATCCGGCGAAAGGGGGTTGAATCTGAAATGCCTCAGGCACCCAGTCCGTCCCAGACTTCACAACCTCACGACTTGGAGGATCATTATTTCAGCATGATCATGAACACATAACAATGCCACTGACATACTTCTCACTGCTTGGTCGCTTTTTGACCCTCTGTTTGGCCGCTTTCAGATGTTGCGAGTATTGACGGCGAAAGGTTGTCCGCTCTAGAGTCCAAATGGGAGCCTGCTTGCGATGAATCAACATGCCGACGATCTGTGGTTGACGATGGACTAGCTACAGGGTCCTTTCAGGAACTATCGACTTTAACTTTTCGTAGGATGTTGAGAACAGGTAAGAATGAAAGTGCAACCGGGGCCCAGCATGCTACAATACTGTAGGCTTCAGGGTTTGTTCGACAAAGCAAATGTGTCCAACTGCCTTCGAGAATATGATGTGTGGCCACGAGTCTTGTGGGACCTGCCAATTCAAATCCAATATTTATTCACCAACATACCGACTTAGCTCAACAACTCCCTCGCAACGGCTGGCGAATTTATAAACGCCATGCCCTCCCTCCGATACATATCGTCCTCAAGATAGCTTCCCGACGCATTCAACACCATATTTACCGGCCTCTCTAAATCGTACTTAGGCCATCTCGGCAACATACCCTCGCCACTCCCAGTCCCATTCCCCTTCGGGTTCGGATTCAGATCCCACACAAACCTCACATACGCCTCGCCTACCGCCCTCGCCAACCTCACATGGCTATCAAACTCCGGCGCCGGTCCCAACAAACCCGAAATATTCTGGAAACTGAAGGCCACGTTGTCGAAGTGCTGCACGCCCCCGATCTCTGTCCGGTTCCACAGCCGCTGCTCGAACCGGTAGCTGTACACCGGTTGGCCCGCGTGAGTGAACAGCTCGCACATCTTGCGCCGGCCAGCGATCATAACGAGGTCACCGCCGATGGTTGCGCCGCGACGCCACTGAGCGCCGCGGTCGAGAGTTTCGAAGCGCGAGCAATTTGTTATCTCGTAAGGGGGCGAGACGCAGGGGTCGTCGGGGTAGAGGTCGAGGAGGCGGTTTGTGGTGGGTGGGGAGAGGGAGTACGAGCGCCAGGAGGCGAACGCGTCCGCAAGATCCTTCCCATCCTCCGGCTTCGGCGTCGTCGGGCGGAAATTGATCCCCTCGTCTGTATTGTGCCCCGTCAACATCGGCACCGAAACAAACCTACCCTCCTCCATCAACTGGCTCGGATACCCCTCCAAGAACTCCCCGTCAACCAACGGATTCCAAACCTGGCTCGGCCGCGCCTCGAACAACTCCTCCTGACTCAGGCCCCTCAAACACCCCAGCTGATCCTCCACCCCGTCCCAGCACCCCACCGCCCTCGTCAAATTCTCCACCGGCGCAGCATAATACGGCAAGCTCTGCACCTGCGCCCCCGTCGGCCCACCACTCTCCAAGATCGCCCCGCGAAACAACCCCTCATCCCGTCCTCCATACCCAAACATCTGGTACGCGATGCTCTGCGCGCCTGCGCTCTCGCCCCAGACCACAACCCTGTCCGCATCGCCCCCGAACGCGCCAATGTTCTCCCTGACCCACCTCAGCGCGAGCCTCTGATCCAGCAGCCCAGCGTTGCTCGACCCTTCGGCCAGCACCTGCGGCGTCTGCAGGAACCCCCACATCCCCAGGCGATAGTTCATCGCCACCGCGACGACCGGCCGGCCCATGTCCTGGCCGACCCTGACGAGCCCGGAGAGGTTGTACTGCGGGTCCGCGACGGAGCCCGTGTACAGGCCGCCGCCGTAGAGCCAGACGAGGACGGGCAGGGGCTCCGAGGCGTCGTAGGTGCCGGCGGCGGGCCGCACGACGTTGAGGTGCAGGCAGTCTTCGGACGTGTTGAAGGCGCCGCGGTACTGCATGCAGCTGTAGCCTTGCGTGGTGGCTTCGCGGACGCCGGGGAAGGAGGTGTTGAGGGGTCGGGGGCGGGCGAAGCGGAGGGCGCCGGTGGGGGGTTGGGCGTAGGGGAGGCCGAGGAAGGCGTCTTGGGACCATTGGGGGAGGTGGAGGCCGGCGTAGGTGCCGTTGAGGGTTTTGGCGGTCGGAGCGGTCGGAGCGGGAGAGGTCGTGGCAGGCGTTGGGAGGGTGAGGGTCAATGCCCAGAGGAGGGAGGGGAGGAGCAGCATTTGTGGTGAAGGTTCTGGACAGTTGTTCGACACCAGGGCGACGCGCGAAACGATTGAACGAATCGGAATGTCCAATCGATCAGAGCAAAAGTGCTTCTCGAACGACAGCGCCCAGCAAACTGCAGATAACCGACCCCGAGCAACGTTATAACCCCCATCGCCGGCGACCCGCACTCCACCGTCTCTTTCTGCCCACGACGACATCCTCCAACCTGATTGGAGGGAAATTCCTCGACTTCACACATCTCCACGCTTCGAAGTGAACAAATTGCGGGGCCCCAGAGTAGACCCCGCCCGAGAGGCCGTCAATCGTTGATTCATGTTATTGTGCTAACTGAGAGCGAGCGGCGTGATGTCTAGGAGATCCGCTCTCGGAACAGTGTATGGCTTGGCCATTTCTGCTCGGTGACGTCGGTGAGCGGGAGGGCTTCGCGGTAGAATGAGGCGAGGTTAGGGATGTGGGGCTCAAACACAGAGACGCTTCATCTTCAGCAAAACCATATTCAACCGATCTGGGTTGTCGGCAGAGTCGACTGTAGAACACTGAGCTCAAATTGTGATTTGAAGTTTGAATGAGGATTTTGATTTCATTTCATGGCAGTCATACGTAATTACATTTCCCAGCGCAAGCACCGATCATCAGCAAAAACCGCTTAACCAAACAGCGCATCGCCAAGACGAATGCTGACAGTCTTCGTCTGAGTGTAGTTCGCCAGCGCGTCCTCACCAAGCTCCCTACCAATACCGCTCTCCTTGTAGCCGCCAAACGGCATCTGGTGGTGCAGGGTGTTGTAAGTGTTGACCCATACGGTTCCCGCGCGGAGGGCATTCGACACCTCGATGGCGGTGTTGAGGTTCTTGGTGTGGACGGCGGCGGCGAGGCCGTAGGTGGTGGCGTTGCCGAGCTTGATGGCCTCCTCCTTGGTCTTGAACTTGGCGATGGAGCAGACGGGGCCGAAGATCTCTTCCTGCACGATCTTCATGTCCTCGGTGACGTTGGAAAAGATGGTCGGCTCGATGAAGTAGCCCTTGTCGCCCTTGCGCTTGCCGCCGGTCTCGACGGTGGCGCCGGCGGCCTTGCCGGCTTCGATGTACCTGAGAGGGAAGATGTTAGCGACTCGCTATCAAGATCCTGGAGGATGAAAAAAAGCTTACTCCATGATGCGGTCGAACTGGACCTTGGAGACCTGAGGGCCCTGGAAGGTGTCGGCAGAGAAGGGGTCGCCGACGACGTTCTTGGCCGCACGCTCCTTGAACTTGGCGACGAACTTATCGTAGATGCTCTCCTGGACGTAGATGCGGGAGCCGGCGCAGCAGCACTGGCCGTGGTTGAAGAAGATGCCGAAGTTGACCCAGGAGATGGCGTTGTCGATGTCGGCGTCCTCGAAGACGATGTTGGGCGACTTGCCGCCGAGCTCGAGGGTGACCTTCTTCAGGTTGGAGGAGGCGGCGGCCTTGAGGATGGTGCGGCCGACGACGGTGGAGCCGGTGAAAGCGACCTTGTCGATATCCATGTGGGAGGAGATGGCGGCGCCGGCGACCTTGCCGAAACCGGAGATGACGTTGACGACACCAGGGGGGAAACCAGCCTCCTTGATGAGGGTGGCGGCAACGAGGCCACCGAGAGGAGTCTGCTCGGCGGTCTTGAGCACGACGGTGTTACCGCAAGCAATGGCGGGGCCGATCTTCCACGACCACATGAGCAGGGGGAAGTTCCAGGGAATGATCTGACCGCAGACTGTAAGAAGTCGATCAGCAATTGCTCGTACAAATAAGAGAATCCAACCAAGCCATTTCGAGCACAGAAAGACAGCGGCCAATACATACCACCAATGGGCTCCTTCTTGATGTAGTTGAAAGTATCGGGGGTGGTGTCGACGACCTTGCCCTCGATCTTGTCGGCCCAGCCGCCGTAGTACCTCAGGCAGCCGATGCACATGCTGATGTCGACCTTGGCCATGGAGACGGCCTTGCCGTTGTCGAGCGACTCGACGGAGGCGAGCAGGTCGATGTTCTTCTCGAACAGGTCGGCGAGCTTGATCAGCAGCTTGCCGCGGTTCTCGGGCGTCTCTTTCCGCCACGGGCCCTCGAAGGCCTTGCGGGCGGCGGCGACGGCGATGTCGACATCCTTCTCGGTGGCCTCGTGCACGGAGGTGATAACGCTCTCGTCGGACGGGTTGATGACCTCGAAGGTCTTGCCCTCGACTCCTTTGACGAACTCGTTGTTGATGAAGCTGGGTTGGCGGGTTAGCGAGACTGCTGCTGCGGTTGCTGCGATCGATCCGATCGGTGGCGTTGCTGATACCCCTGGCGGGGAGGTCAAGAGACTTACAGGCCGGTGGGCTGTGTGTACTTGCCGGAGTGCGGCGTCTCGAGCTGGACGGAAGTCATTGTGGCGGGTGTGATGATGGGGGGGTATCTCAAACAGGAAATCAAAGTGGCAGTGGTGAGGGAAGAGCACAGCGGAGGTGTGTCTTATGAGGAGAAGGGAGGGCAGGCCAGCAATGGCCGAGGATAGCGGGGTTAAGTAACGTCAAGCATCCACCTCGATGACACGGCCCACCGGGAGGAGTTGGTGGATGGAGCAGGCCACAGCGCAGCGCAGCGTCTGGCCTGGCGACGGCGGCCAACGCAGTCGCCGGCCGCGTGCCGGACTCCACTCTGCCTGGTGGCGGTTGACGACGGCTGGCGGATGCTTTGAGACGAAGGGCGGGCGGTGAATGGCTGCTCGGCCACGGGGATATCGAGTGTTCGTGTCGTCTCTGGTGCTGCGCGAGGGCGGGGGGTGCGGGGAAAGCTCCAAGCGCTGCCGTCCACCTTGCCTACGCTACCAAATCATCACACCAGTGCCCTCCTCTTCTCACCTCAGCCCGGTGCATGCACCGCTAAACATACCTAATACCTAATACCTGATACCTAATACCTACCTACCTGAGACACCTCAGCCGCCCCGTTCGCATGCGCCGCCCTATCCATCCGTCCATCTGTCCATCTCCATTCCCATCCCCATCCCCATCCCCAGCGCAATCCCCAGCACAGCCCACCCACCCACCCTTGTCCCCATCCATCTCCACAACCCACCCAAAACCTCGGCACGCTTTGTCGCGAGCCTCCCTCCACCAACCTCAAGCTGGCCAAACCCTCCGACCGCGAACCGCAGCCCAAGCGGGCAAGTGGGGTGTGTGAGACTGGATTACCGTCCGCTCTGCCCTGCGAGCTTCCCCGCGAGCGTAACAGCAGCCGCCGAAAGAGAGGCCTTCTGGAACCGCCCTGCACCCTGCGCCCTGCGCCCTGCGCCCTCGCCCTCGCCCTCGCGCACCCATGCTCCGATCAATCGCGCGCGCGCGGATGACAAATGCAGCCTCTCCCTCTCCCTCTCCCTCGCTGGACGCTCCTCCGAGGGAAATCCGACCAGCAGCCAGCGGGCAGCTCGCGCAGCAATCGTCCGCGGGAGCGTGCGTGTTTCTTCATTATTATTATTCACTCGATGAAACGAGCACCGAAGTTCCGCGTCGTCCCAAAAAGCGCACCCCGAGAAACTGCACCGGGTCGGTCGGTCTCCCGCAGGAGAGTCGCGAACTCGCGTGGCGTAACGCCAGCCCCCCATCCATCCATCCATCCATCCATCCATTCCTACAGCGGTACCTAGTAGTCTGCACAGCACCCATTCACCACTCACTCACTCACTCGCTCACTCACTCCCTTCCGCCCGAGAAAGCGCGACAAGCTCCCATAGCCCTCTCCCAGCCTAGCCAAGCTGGGCCGGGCGGCGGATCGGCGCAGCCGGGGAGATCTCGAACGCCGCGGGTGAGTGGGAATAACCACCTTAAGGTAAGCCGCATGAGCTGCGAAGGCTTGTCTGCCTGCGCAGAGCTTCCCGCTCCCGGCGCTGGGAGGGAGCTTGACAACTAATAAAGGCGACGCGACGGGAGGAAGGAGCCGGGCGGTCGAAGCCAATCATTGACGGCGAGAGGAGAGTTTGGAGAGGGGTCGAGCCGTTTGTGGTGCTGCTGGAAGGAAGGACGATCCGTCTATTGATCTCGTGCTCGGATGCGAAAGGATTGCTAGCTCCGTGTAAGCTCTACTGCCTGCTGTGATTGAACGCGTGACCGACGCCCGCCACGCTTTGTTTACTACTACTGATGATGGTGATGAGCTTCCGCGCGCTTCCACACGCGCGAGCTAAAAGCGACTATTCCGTAATTTCCTTGCGCCAGCCTCCGGCGCGCCGTTTGTCCCTCTTCACAACCCCAGGTTTCGTCGCATTCTGCTGAGTGGTATTCCTACATGCCAATTGGAAAGAAAAAGAAAAAGTAGCCGTGGAACCGGCAGTGTCGCTATCGTTTCCGTCGCCTAACCCGGAGCCACGACGGGTTTTCCGATGAGTCCTCGCCTACCGGACGAACGCTGCTTGGCCACCTAAGAGATCTCGTCCATAGCGGCATCGTCGTTGGTGGCCGGAGCAGCCTGAGCAGTGCCATTGGCAGCCGGGGTGGCGCCGTTCGGCTCACCACCGCCGAAGTAGTCCTGCATCTCAGCGTCGAGCTGCTCCGCGGTCTTGGGCTTGGGCTTGCCGGCACGGCCGGACTTCTTCTTGTTGTTGCGAGTGTTCTTCGCGGTGCCCTCAGTGCCGTTCGCGGCGGGCTTGGCGGCCTTCGCGGCGGCACCCTTCTTGCTCTCCTGAGCGGCGTTCTTCGGCTTGCTTTTAGATTGTCAGTTATGGTACAAAGAGGGAACATGGAACTACAATTGAGACCTACGCAATGCGATCTCCAAGGCTCTTGGGAGCGGCAGCGGCCGGAACGTTGTTGGCGCCGAGGACGACCTCAATCTAGATGAAGTCAGCGACTGGCGCAGAATAGTTGGGCAATTAGGATGGCATACTCTCATGGCACGGTTGTCGACCTTGACACCGTTGAGGTCGCGTGCAGCCTGAGCGGCACTTCCTGGCTTGCTGAAGACGATAGTTGCAGTGCCGCGGCTGCGGCCAGTCGGTCCGTAGGTAAGCATGACCTTCTTGACTGCACCGACAGACTTGCTGAAGTAGTCCTGAACGAATGCCCATGTCAGTTAATTCTGTGTGATATGGCCTCAAGCCCGTTCGCAATTGTTGACGTCGCGTAGCCGTGTCGAGCCGTAAAATAACCTCCGAACCAGTCGTCTCCAGAGTTACAGATTGCAAGAGGAAGGCAAAGGCAATGATTAGTGAGCAGACAGCAGCGCGTGAGCAATCCCAGCCTCGTGACAGGCAGACATCCGTTGGAACCACACGTAGGCTCTCCAGAATTTTCATCCCGGTCTCCGACCGTGTGTGCATTCCAAAAGCCCTCTGATCGCGAATCACCGCGAAATTGGATGTCGTGCGCTGGGCTCGATTCCTTCGAAACTGCAACATTTCGCTTTGGAAATCCGGTCACCGTAGCCGTCAAGCCAAGTCGTGTAATTCATCCCCGAAGATAGATTCGCGTCGTACTCCGTGTGAAGGAGTGTGCAATGATCCATAATGTCGCCCAAATGGATGTACACGTGCTGTTCTGCTCACTGATCTTGCATGCTCTCCGCGACTCACTGCACCAAGAACGCGCGTGTATGGGTGCCAGCCAACAGCGATTGTTCTGGTCTCTTGCAGGAGATTATTCAGGTACGCTGACTGCTCAAGAGTACCGCGCTTTGGCAGGCGGATTTGACCCAATGAAGCAGAGGTCCTTGTTCTGGCCGCATGGGCACCAGAATGGCGCAAGCGATGGCCTCGTCCTCAAGAGGCTACGCGTTTCATTGCGCGGAAAGGTAGGTACGATCGAGAAACGTCGAGAAAAATCGCATGCCGCTCATCCGGTTCGAAAACATACCTTGATCTGCGATTCGTTCACATCCTCAGGCTGAAAAGTGTTAGCATTGTACGTACATTTTGCAGGTGACGTATGACTTACGAGACCGCTGACGATGATCTTGCTGTCGCCAGTGGTTGGGACAGCTGGGGCTGCGGGCGCAGCGACCTTGGCGGCACGAGGAGCCTTGGTCTTCTTGGAGACACCGCCAGCCGGAGCAGCGGTGGCAGCAGCAGCCTTAACGGCAGCGGCGCGACGAGGGCCACGGCCGCGACCGGCGCGGGCGGGCTTGGTGTCCTTCATGATCTCGTCGAGAGACTGGTCGAGCTTTCCTTGTCCAGACATGTTGATGTTAAGTGGTGATTTCGTAGAAGTAGGAAGGTTGGCGAGATGTGCGCGAAGCTGATGCGATCACTGATTGGAGTTGATGATTCGTCGCGAGGAGGCAAAAGTGAGGGCGTGAGGCTGCCTGTTGAGGAGTGGTTGGCAGTGAGGTGGCAGTGGTGATGACCGAAGGTCAGGAAGTCGCACGGTCAAAAGATGTGATGCGCGCGCGATGGCAGTTTGAGAACGCGTGCCGATGGAAGAAGCACTGTTGTTGAGAGGGCGATGGGTGGTGGTTGATGTTGTGGGGAGGTGGGAGTAGGCGATCTGGCGCGACGCGGCGAAAGGAGGCTGCGTCCTGGAAGCTGCCTGGCCGGGCCGCATGAGTCAAAACACGGCAGCTTGGCCGAGGCGCCTCACTTCACTGCTGCAGCTTGCAAGAACGAAGTACTCGATCAACTTGAAGCAAGCAGGCTCTCGAAAGTCAAGTCCTACGGTTGAAAAATGGCTCGGAATGCTTTGATTGTATCGAAAGAGGATGTACCTCCCTAAGATTGATATACATGTATTGGCCTATGGTCATACGTCGTCCATCAACGCTCGCGCAAGTGCCGCGGGATCGTGCATATAAAGAGTGTACATCTCCGGTAGATAACAAGGAGATGTGCACTTCAAGATACTATAGTGGCTATCGTCGTCTAGAAATTTCACAGGATCGGCTAAAGAGCGCGGTTTGATCTCTCACCGACGATGGTTTAGGAACAAGTCCATACGCAGAAAAATCGTGAATCTACCGCAGTCATCAGAATGTTCATTCGCTGACGAGGTTCTCCAAGAGACGCGCGACGATCTCGAAGCTACTTTTGATTTCACAATCCACGTCAACATAGGAATCAATGTCACCATAGCACTACCACAATCACATGCCACCTCGTCGAACCTTCCCTACCAAAACCTCACTCACCGCAAGCTGCCCCACCGACAGCCCGCTTGCCTCACACCTCTACGGCCGCAACTTTCTCCAAACACCCACCCACCCACCACCTCCCGACCGGGCATCCCGCCATAATGCCTCCGAAGGTCCTCCAAAAGAACCCCCACCCGACCCCCTCCTCCGGCGCCGGCGGCGGAGGCGGCGTGCTCCCCATCCCCGCCTCCGCCCGCGCCCCTCCACCCCCAAAACCACCGACCGCCCGCCTCAAGCTCGAAATCCGCCGCCTCCCACCCGGCCTAACCCTCTCCGAATTTGAAGAGACTCTAGGCGACGACTGGAGGCTCAACGCCGGCCGCGTCGACTGGCGCGAGTTCCGCGCCGGCAAGCCCAAGAGCGCGCACAAGATGCCGGAGCTGGGGCGGTGCTACGTACACGTGCTGAACGAAGCGCTGGTGCGCGAGTTCGAGGCGCGGTTCCTGGCCGTGACGTTCAGGGACAAGGCGGGGACGTGGAAGGGCGTGGGCGCCGCGCCGACGCTGGGCTTCGCGATGAACCAGCGCGTGCCGATCGCGCAGGGCAGGCAGCGGCCGAGGGCGGACAACAGGCAGGGCACGATTGACCAGGACGCGGAGTATATGGCGTTTCTGGAGGCGGAGACGCAGCCGATCCCGAAGGCGGCGGCGATTGATAGTGCGGCGGCGGGAGGGGAGAGGAAGGAGGAGGAGGGCGGGAAGGTGAAGAGCACGCCGTTGATTGAGGATCTGAGGGAGAGGAAGGCGAATAAGGCGAAGGCGGCGGCGAGTAAGGCGGAGAAGGCGGAGAGGAAAGGGAAGGGAGACGCTGGGAAGGGGCAGCAGGCGGATGAGGGGAATGCGAAGGCGACAGGGGGCAAGAAGGGCGAGAAGGGCAAGCAGCAGGAGCAGAATACTAAGGATGGTGGGAAAGGTGGGAACAAGCAGGGTGGAAAGCAAGGGCAGAATGCTGCGGCGGCCACGGGTGCTAACAACAACACTTCACAAAAGGCCGCGCAAACGCCTGCTAAGGGCAAGCGAGGAGCAGGCCAGCAGAACGCCAAAGCAGCCGCCAACAACGCTGCTGCTGCTCAACCACAGCAACAGCAACAACAGCAGCAGAATCCACCAGCGAACCAAGCGGGACAACGTGGGCAGGCCCAAAGGCAGCGAGGCAACAACGCCGAAGGAATCAAGAAGATGCTACAAAAAGATCTCGGAATTCGACCCAAAGCCGCCGCAAGCAACGCCGGAAACCAGCAATCAGGAGGCGCCGGAGAAAAGGCAGCCAACGACACAAATAACAGCAAGCAACCCCCGACGCAGCCGAAGAACTCTCCAGCTGCCCAGTCCAACAAGCAGCAGCAAAACCAACAGAATCAACAGCAATCCACCGGCCCGCCCAAAGCATACCTCAAGCACGCAAATCCAAGCCAGGGGATGACGGAGATCTTAATTCAGCAAGCACTGGCGCAATTCGGCGAGATGAACAATGTCACGATTGACCCGCGGAAAGGGACGGCCATTGCAGTCTTCAAAACGCAGGAAGGACTCAAGAAGGCGGTCGAGGCGAAGAAGGTGCCCGTAGCGAAGGGTGCTGTGGAAGTGATCGAGTTTAGAGACAGAGGAGCTGGTGGAGGTGGCGGTGGAGGTAATAGCGGTGGAGGGGCAGGCGGAGGATCTGGAGGCGGTGGTGGAGGAGGACGTGGCGGGTTCAGAGGTGGTCGTGGTGGGAGGCGCGGTCAGGCGAATAATGCTGGCGGCGGCAACGCTGGTGCGAACGCTGCCAAAGGAGGATCGCAGGCTGCACCGGCTGGCTGAGATTGAGACGGTGTGCCGATCTCACAATCCGCGATCACTGAGTTGCTGCTCCCGGACTGGCCTCTTGCCCAAAGCAGAAAATTTCAAGACTGTACTGGCTCGAGTCAACTACTCGTCTAAACCTGTGGCTCTCATTGTACGACTTGGACCTGGTACCAAGTCTAAACGCACATGTCCGACTCACTGCCTGGGAAAGTGACAAGAGTCCGCGAGTATTCAACCTTCGATCAAAACCGCGCACGGTATTTCGCGTAGCAGCCCTTTAAACACCGACCGAGTTTGCTCTAGACCAAACCGCCGCGACGCTGGATTTCATGCAGCAGTCTATCAGATCTGTATACTCAAAGATTTTCTGCCCCCTGTGGTATTTTCACTTGTATCCTGTATCGTCCTCACGCCAGTCTCATCTACACCTCGATTCCAAATCTCGCATAATCGAACCCCTCCAACGTATTCAGTAAAACACCCCACCCATCGCCCTCCTCGCCAGGGGCACCGCTCTTCACATCCCCACCAGGCCTGGCAACGCCCAAACTCTCATTCTTCTCCTCAACCTCCTTATGCTCCCCCATCAACCCCGCAAGCACCCTCTCCTCCCTCCCCTTATACTCCTTCGACAGCTCCGGATGCGGGCACCAAACAACCTGCATGCCCGCGCGCCTCCCCGCCTCAACGCCCGGCACCGAGTCCTCGAACACAAGACACTCTTCCGGCAAGATATCCTTCTTCTCTCCCGCCAGCCGCCTTCGCGCATTCACCGTCTCCAGCGCGAGCAAGTAGATGTCCGGCGCCGGCTTGCCCCTCCCCTTTGGAATCCGCGCGTCGTCGCCGAGCACCCTGTTCTCCGCTCTGAAATCCTCGAACAGGTGCTGCAGGTGCGCCGTTTTCAGCTCGAAGTTGGCCCTGTGTGAGCTCGTCGCCAGCGCCATCTCCACTTTGCCGTCGCGCTGCGCTTTGCCCAGTTTCTGCAACAGGTCCTCGACGCCCGGCAGCGGCGCGGCGGAGGGGAAGTGCTTGCGCTGCAGCGCGGATTGCTTCGCGAGGTACTCCTCGCGCGAGCAGGGGAGCTGCGCCCACTGGAAGAAGATGTCGGAGGCGGCGGGGCCGGGGCGGCCTTGCAGTTGGGCTTTGATGGACCAGGGGAGCGCGGGCTTGTTGAATTCGGCGAGAAGGGTGTTGGTGCAGAGCGAGTAGAGGTCTTCGGTGTCGAGGAGGAGGCCGTCCATGTCGAAGAGGCAGGCGAGGATGGGGGGTGGGGTTGGGGCCATGGTGATTGTGGGAGGGCGGGTTGTTCTCGCTCTTGTTGTTGTGGTCACTATTCAGTGGGTAGGAAGGGGCTGGCTGTGGTTGGCTTCTGATACCAATGGATGAGGTTGAAGGCCGTGATGGTAGCGATAGGTTCTATGGAATGAGACAAGAGAGCGACTTCACAGCATTGAGTCAGACGTTGGTTGAAGATGTCGATTGCGGACTAGCGAATGGTGGGGTCTGGAGACTTTTTAGCGGAGACGTCACCGTGCGCTGCTGGGCTGAAGGTGGGATGGGAGCGTTTGACACCTCAGGTACTACTCAAGGATACAATTGACCGATTCCGATGCGTGCCTGGAAAGTCAACTTTGGCCTCACAGCCTGGAGCCTCAGGGGCTTGATACGATGGTGATATACATCTAAATCATGCAACGAAATCAATGATGTGTAAGTGCATGTTACGCACCGGACCCCACAGTCAGCAGGGGAACGATAACTGCCTAGCACTCCATGAAGACGCGAAATCATCACATCCATGTGGGCCCGCAGCAACCGCCCCGCCGTCTCGCAAACAATGCTCACAAAGCCGCCATGGACCGCGTCGGAGTTCAGGACGAGATCAGGGTGTCAAGTGACGCGCGACGTTGGGCGGGCAAGACGGACGGGGCGGACCACCGTTTGACGGGTGAGTTTTAGGGCGACTCTGGTGGGAAGAGAAGGGCGGGCGAGGGGCGGCGAAGATCAGGCGAAGATATACCTTAGTACCTCAGGCATTCAGGTACCTCCCGCGCTGAGCCTCAGGCCGGCCGACCCCTCACCACCAGCCGTTCGGCGCACGCGCAGGCGAGGCGCGCGCTGACCGGGGCCGCTCTCTACACCTGCCGGCCAATGACGGGGGCTCGTTGGACACGCTGCTGATTGCAACCACATCAACCGACGTCTTCACTTCCGACCCGTCGCGCGCGTGCACGAGAGAAGATGAGAGCCCCGCGTGCCCCGCTAACGTGCCGCATTGTTGTGAGGTAGGGTAAGCGTCTCGTTGGGGTGTGGGTATGTGAGTAAGTCCGTATATAGAGGCCTGCGCTATACCACTCCGTCTCCGTGGGTGGCGACGTTCTTCATTCCTGCAGTCGCTTCCATTCCTTCTGTGGCAGGGGCCTGTCTCACATCCTGTCTTACATCGTTTGCGATACTGCTTCGACTGCCTCGAAGAGTCGACCAAACCGATATAGCCACGACCGTCCGTTGCCACTACGACCACCGAACACCGAGCACCATGACTACCACGTCGTTCCTCCTGACAGGTCGACCGGCCGACATGTTCGCAATCGTCTCACCCGTCGCCAAGTCCTCGACAACGCCGACGTCTTCGCCCTCCTCGTCGCCTCGCCTCCGACCCCGCCATCTGCGTCGCACATCCAGCGATTCCACGGGCTGGTATCTCGACGGCGATACACCTTCGCTCAAAGACTTCGAGAAGCGAGCGCAGACACTCGTTAAGCGTCTCGAGAAGTTCTTGAGCCGTTGCGCGACGAACGTGGTCATGGGGTTGATGAGCCCAGCGGCCGTCGCTCTGTTCCTGTTCAACCCGATTACGCTCGTCCTTCTGATCGTGTTGCTCGTTACCACGATTGGCTGGAAGTGAGAAAGTCGAGTGTCGAGCAAAAAGCATAACATCATACAAGCCTCGGGACTGCCGAATCGTTCGAGCAAATCAGAGGCCCGACCTTTTCAAGATCACCTCGACGAAAAGAAGAACGCATTTCCTTCACGATCCTTCTTCCCACCCTCGGAGTAATCCTTTCCTGGATCGAAGTCTTCCCACACACTCATGGGGTAGATGTGTTTGTTCTTCTCATACCAGCGGCGATCCACGACCTTAATCAAAGACGGGTCTCGATCGATTCCTTCCAACTCGGAGTCTGGGATGGCAGGAGGCTGGTCTTTCAGTTCTTCGGCGGTCAACAAGCCGCCTTTGGGCTCCGGCGCATCGGCCGTGGCTAATGAACCATTCGCGGAGGGGATAAGGTGCTTGGGCGTCGCTGCCGTCGGTTCGGAGGAGAAAGGGAACAGGATGCCATTGTAGCCGGCGGCTTTGTTTAGGATGAGCGTGTGGAAGTCGAGATGCTGCACATAACCCTTCGTTAGCATTTGCACATATACACCAATAGGCAAGCATCGCAAGCCCTTCAATCTCAACACTCACATGCGGAATCATCATATCTCCCACAACAACCATCATATCATCCACCCCAATCCTCGCCCACTCCCTCCTCCTTGCTCCCAACCCCGCCGGCCCCTCCCCCCTCTCTCCAAGCTCAATCCCGACCTTCCTCGCCCTCTCCAAAAACAACCACACGAAATCCCCCTTCTTCAGCCTCACCTTGCCACCCGCCATCTCTTTCGCCTCAAAAAATACGAACGGCAGCGCGAACTCCGTTGCCCGCACCGCCTCGTTCGTCAGCAGGTACTGCTTGCGCAGCGTCTCTTTCAGCGACGCCTCGCGGGCGAGCGAGGCCTTCGTCTGCGCTTTCGCCTGCACGGCGACGGCGCTGTTGGGTTTGAGGCGCTTTTTGATCGTAGTTGTGGGTTGTTGTGGTTCGTCTTCTTCGCCATCCTCGTTGTTGCTGGCGTTTTTGCTCGCGACCGCCCGATCTTTCACTCCCCCTCCTCCCACTTTCTCCCCACCGTTCCCGTTCTCCTCTTCCTCATCCCCGCCAAACGATAAGCCAACCCCCTTCGCTTTCCCTTTCTTCCGCTTTTTAAACCCCGCTGCAGCTGCTGCTTGCGGCGTCTGCTCTCTGCGCTTTCGCCCATCAGTCTTCCAATCCCCCAACACCGAGAAATCGAGGACGAATGCTACTCACCGACTCGAACCCGTCTCTCCCGGCGTGCTAGTCCCGCTGCTCTGCTCGATGGCCTCGGCGCGGCGTTTGCGGAAATCGGACAGGTGCACGAGGCCGACGGTTTGTTGCTTGAGGAGGTCTTCGGCGGTGTGGCTGGAGGAGGCGAAGCGGTTTTCGTGGGCGTCGGACATCTTGACAAGTTTCCCTTTCAATTGCAGAAGGAAGAGGAAAAGACAGGGTGGAGGAATCAGGTGAAATGTTCAGATGCTACTTTTTGAAGATTCGCGATTCGCGGTCTGGCTGCGCGCGCGGAAGTTCGCGTTTCATGCAGCTCCCCGCGCGGGCTGGGGCGACGTCACGCTTCGAGGTCGGCACGCATGTGAAAGGTGGGATATGTTTTGGGCTTGCCGCCCCGTTCAACAACCACTTGTGGAATTCCTTCACGGGGACTCAATAATGGCACCGAATCGAGGCGCGACTGCGCCTACCGAGCAAGAAGACTACCCGTCCTCCGACGCCGACTCGTTCAAATCATTCGAGCCAGACGAATCCGAACACGACCCCTCCACCTCCTCGCCCGCATCCAAAGACCCCCAACACCAACAGAAACGCACGGCGCCCCCCACGTCCGAACCCGGTCCTCCCTCTTCAGACCCCAAACCCTCCGCCCCACCAACCCTCACAAACCGCGACCGCCTCCCCCCCTCCGAAGAATCCTCCCTCCTCTCCGAATCCACCGACCTCAAACTCCGCGCCAACGCCCTCTTCAGCACCGGCAGCCACGAAAACGCGCTCCAAACCTACGAGCGCGCGCTCGCCCTCTGCCCGCACTACCTCGACTACGAAGTCGGCGTGCTGCGCGCCAACGTCGCGGCCTGCAACCTCAAGCTGAGCGCCTGGCCCGCGGCGGCCGAAGCCGCGGGCAAAGGGCTCGAGTGTCTGGAGCGGCTGGAGCGGCTACCCGTGGTGCGGGAGAAAGATGCCCGCGCGCGGGGCCAGGGCCAGGGCCGGGGACAGGGGGCGAAAGAGGAGGTCGTGGAGGAGGTGGACGACGAGCTGGAAGCGCGGATCGAGAACCTGAGGCTGTCGGGCCACACGCTGGCCGAGGTGCGCAAGCTGCAAGCGAAGCTGCTGACGCGGCGCGCGCAGGCCAAGACGGCGCAGGGCGGGTGGGCGGAGCTGCAGGGCGCCGCGGAGGATTACGGCGTGCTGCTGTCGCCGGGCATGGCGGGCGCGCTGGGGGCGGGGGACAGGAAGCGGGTGGAAGGGAGCGCGGCGGCGCTGAGGCCGAGGTTGGATGAGGCGAGGGAGAGGGAGATGGCGGAGATGATGGGGAAGCTGAAGGGCTTGGGCAATAGTTTTCTGAAGCCTTTCGGGCTGAGCACGGAGAACTTCAAGTTTCAGAAGGATGAGAAGAGTGGGGGGTATAGTATGAATTTCGAGCAGAATCCTGGGAGGTAGGGGTTATTTGGAGAGGGGAGATCGGGATGTTGGGCATTGAGCGATTGCAGGTGGTCTTGCTAGGCATATGCATGGATGGCGCTGCTGCTTCTTGATGATACGACGTTGCATTTTGGAAGCTAGATTTTTCATTGCTTGACTTTTTGAGGATTGCTTAGTCGAATTTTAGAACTATGAGGAGGCACAGCGCAGTGGGCTCCCAGTGTTGCGAAGCCACACTGACCGAAGCAATTCGCGGCTACATATATATAGCAAAGAGAATCAGCGCCACAGCCCGCGCATCCTAACAGAAACCATCGTGGGACTCGTCACAATTTTTCTATCCCGGGGCTATGCACATTACTCGACCTCCTGGATCTTGGGTTTGCTGGCGTCGGCAGCGGCGGCGCCGCCCTTGGCCTCGTCCTCGAGCTCGGGCATGTCCTCGTCGTCCTCCTCGCCGTCGTCCTCGCCCATGCCGCCCATGCCGCTCATGTCGGGCATGCCACCCATGCCGCCGAGCTTGGAGAAGTCGATGCCGCCGAAGCCGCCCTCGCCTCCCATGCCGCCCATTCCCTGCATGCCCTGCATGCCGCCCATGCGCGACATGTAATCGTCGTCCTCGTTGACCTCGTCCTGCTCGTCCTCGTCGACCCACTGGGAAAGTGTCAGTATGCCATCTCTCCTTCAGATCTTGGTCCGCTACGCGGCAGGCCATCTCACCTTGTCAAAGTCCGTCTTCAGGAAGTGCACCTTCTTGGCGTCCTTGAGCAGGCGCGGCCAGTACTCAACCTCGAGGTCCTTCTTCTGCAGCACGAACTCGACGGCGCGCGAGGTGTGGTTGGTCTTGCTGGCGCTCGGGTCGATCTCCTTGTAGAAGTCGAGGTGCACGTGGTAGTTGGCCTTCTTCGAGTCCGAGTAGCCGGTGAAGTCGAGCGAGGTGGGCTGCACATCGAGCTTGATGTTCTTCGGCGAGACGTCGGGCACCATGATCGCGAGGAAGACGTGGTTCTTCTCCGCCTCGGTGGCAGACGAGCGCTGGGCCCAGGTAACTGTGAAGTGGCGGTGTTAGCATGCGATCGTTTTGAGTGACTGCGATGTTGAGATGCCTCGGCGCGGGTGACTGGCGACTTACCCTCAGGAACCATGGCGGCCGAGCCGGCGCCGGCGACCTTTGCGTCGGTTGTGTTCTTGGGCTGCTCCATTATGTCTGTGTGGTGGTGTGCTTGTTGCAAGAGATGTGGTGATGTCGTGGGTGCAGCTGGAGACAGTAGTGTTAAGGCTGGGGTTGATTGCTGGTAGAAGCGACGAGAACCCGGCAGAATTCGTGGGTTTGAATGCGGTGCTGTGAGGCAATGATTGTCAGTCAAATCCTCGTTCGGATAGATATTGAAGCATGCGAGAGCCCCCGAAGCTAGATGTAGCTTACCTTTCGCCAATGCAAGGTGTCTCACGTAGCTGTTCGTGAACGCTGCTCGCCGTCCTCTGCCACTGCTCAAAATGGGATGGAGGCTCCAGCCCCACGTCGACGTCAGGCCAGCCAAGCCGCGCCCGCAGTTCATCACTTCACCCTCACAAGAGTCAGGCACTGATCTGGGGAAGGCAACAATGCGCCCGCCATTCGCTTCACCCTCTCTCATAGCCATGCAATGAACAAACACGATTTACTCTGAACACACAAACACCTGCCAACCTCTCATACCACCATGGCCGACACAGTCCGCCGCTTCTTCTACGGGCCCTCGCCCGAGGAGCAAGTCAGTCTCCATCACCAGTTTAACAAACATGAGGCACCCCACTAACACCCACTTCAGAAGCGCAAATGCAACCAACTCCTCCGCTCCAATACCCGACGCCTCGACCGCGACATGCAAAACCTGAAGGCGCTCGAATCGAAGACGCGCAACCTGATCCTGCAGGCCTCGAAGCGCGCGCAGCGTAACCCCTCGCAAGCGAAGCAGGCCTCGGCCGAGACGCGCATCTTCGCGAAAGAGCTGCTGCGCGTGCGCAAGCAGGAGGCGCGGCTGGCGACGTCGAAGGCGACGCTGCAGAGCGTCGGCATGCAGGTCAACGAGGCGTTCGCGATGCGCAAGATCGAGGGCTCGATCAAGAGCTCCGTGGGGATTATGAAGGATGTCAATTCGCTGGTGCGCTTGCCGGAGCTGACGGGCACAATGCAGGAGCTGAGCCAGGAGCTGGTTAAGGCGGGGATCATTGAGGAGATGGTGGAGGATAGTTTGCCGAATAATGAGTTGCTTGAGGGCGAGGATGAAGAGGCGGAGGCGGAGGTCGACCAGGTGCTTGGAGAGATTCTGAAGGACAAGGTGCAGGCGCCTGCCGTACCGATGGATCAGCCAACGGAGCCGGCGGCGGAGGAAGACGAGATGGATTCGGAGGAGATGATGGCGCAGATGAGAGGGAGGCTCGAAGCTCTGAAAAGCTGAGCACACGTGCCAGCGATTATCGTGGACGTGATTTGTTTTGGGAAGCAAGGTGTTCGGGCGTTTCCACGAGAGTATTGACAGCATTTTTGGGAACTTCGGCACAGACAGCGGTCTTACAGCTACTCTCACCAACATACATATGGCAGGACATCCGAAACCAACTGTTTGCGAGACTGACTCAGCGTACAATGTGACCACTGATTTGACAGAATCCAGCTCATATTTCTGGATATTTCCAAAAATGACGAAAGAGAACCTGCGAACGTGAGATGGCTATTTATCATTGTAAAGGCCAAAACCTTCCGTCTGACAGGAACATGACCTTTGCCAGTACAAAAAGCCTTCGTGCTCATCACGGACCTGGAGCAGACTCCATCTCCGGCCAAAACACGTCCTGAAACTCTAACCACTGCGCATCCGACTCCATGAAGTCCAGATCGATCTCCGGAAAATCCAAGAAATCCTGCAGCGGCGGGTTCTCCGCCACGACAGGCTGTCCCACCGCCGCGTCTCCCGCGACGGCGTCTTCCAGGATCATGGACTTGAGCGCGTCGACGTGCGCGCTGAATTCCTTCGCGGCCATGTTGCCGTTCTGCTCCAGCTGGTGGAGGAACGAGCAGGCGAGGAGAAAGTCTTCCCGATCGCTGGCCCAGCCGGCGCCTTGGAGCAGGGCGGAGATGAGGAGGATTGTGGCGGAGGAGAAGAGGAATTGCACGTGAAAGTAGTCGAATGTCAGGAAGGTGCCGTCTGCCCAAGATCGTTTGAGTAGGTCCATGGATTGTCGGGCGTATCGCACGCATGCTGTGGCTAATGAAAGGGCCGGGTCGGAAAATTGCTGCGTTTGAGTCGTCTGAGTTGGCTGACGAGGTAGGCTTTGTCGGAATACGTGCAGTAAAATTGGACGGGTAACGACAATAACGGCCTGGTTGAAAGAGAGGTGCAGATATTGCACCCTTGGCTCGACTGGCTCATCGACTTTCAACTTGAGATGTTCCGGAAGCTCCTCAGCCCAATCTCTGAGCGATCGTACCGCCGCCTGGACGCGCTCGGAGAAGGATGTCTGTTGACGCTTCCAGACGTAGAGTGTGTTGATCGAAAGACTGTGCATCCGCGAGAGTCGGACGGACATGGTCAAATGCTCAGAATCTCGAAAGTCACCAGAGCTCGCTGGCAGACCTTCGTCTGATGGTAGACGGATCTCGATACTTTCGTCCGCGATCGATGGTGGGACACCGATTCGACCCGCCCAGAGACGATCAAACCGATAAGCAGTCCACCACAGTCGACAACGATGTTCTCGCAATATTGGATCCTTCAGCTGAGTGTCGCTTATCTCGATGTGCAGACCGAGGATTACAGAGATTCGTAGTGAT
Organism: Septoriella neoarundinis; assembly: GCA_022813125.1. Classification (NCBI taxonomy): domain Eukaryota; kingdom Fungi; phylum Ascomycota; class Dothideomycetes; order Pleosporales; family Phaeosphaeriaceae; genus Septoriella; species Septoriella neoarundinis. The sequence continues at coordinate 11,177 of JAKLND010000014.1, read as the reverse complement.
TCTGCCGACAGTTGGACTGCAGTGTGGCGGCGGTTCATCAATGCAGCGTAGAATGACTGTCCCGTCAATACACGCCTTTTTGTCATTGCGACGATGCACTCACCAGAAGAATGTGAACTTCGACCAAGTCAAGGCGCGGTCTTTCCATGGGCATGTTCACCAGTTGCATCGCTCTGGCCCAATACTTGGCTCCAGGGAACGGCTGGTCTGGAAGCGTGCACCTGGACGAAAAGGCATCACCAATGGCCATCAATGCCCACAGTCGACTGGCGCTGAGCCAGCTGATGGAAGCAGGATCAGTTATTAGACTTTGCACGTCCCTATCGATGACACTCTTGCGGACGATATGCCACGTCTTGCAAGCCGTTTCCAGAGCGGTGTGGACCAGAAATCGAAGCCGAGATGCGCTGGGCCAGACGGCCGCGGCCTCTGACAGGGATCGTAAGGTGTCATCACTCACAAAGTGGACCCGAGGGAGATGTTGCACTGGCCTCGTCGACGCAGTTTGTCGGAGCCGAGTCGCAAATGCTCCATCCGCAGTTTCGTTGATATAGATTGGTAGGTCGTCATGCACGATGAACCACGGATGGTCCTCGAGTACAGGATTCCGATCGGCATTGTCGGCTCTTGGGGTGGGCTGCGATGAGACTGCGCCAGATGATACGGGCGCATCAGGCGTGGTTCCAGTAGCAACAAGAGCAGAAAGACGCCGGTTCTCTTCAAGGACGTTGTCCAGATATCTGACAACGTTAAACCACCATTGCCAGGGATCCCGGTGTCAAATTGCTTGCCTTTGACCGATTTTGACCTTCTTGTCGCGAGTCGGGTAGGCGCAATCTAATCCAGCTTGAGAGCACGCTGTGCATGGTGGACCGTTGCCGGAACATTTGACCTTTTTCTTGTGACATTCGCGACACCTTGGTCGCAATCAAAATCAGCATGTGCAACGATATCTCGACGTTTCGCGGCGATCATTGACAGGGTTCAGTGTCCATTTTGGCAAAATCACTTACGCAATTGCACGTTTCGACGGTGTGCTCGCCATATCGAGCGTGCTATGTGACGGGACAAGATGTTCGGCGTGACGTTCAAATCACCGGTGGCCGGCCGGCAAGCTGTGCGTTCTCGCCGAGAAGCGTCGGCGGTGAGGCCAGGGCGCCGACAACGCTAACACCGGTCACAGTCCCACGTCCTGCAAACGACAGCTTCAATGCAGCGCCCAGCATCGTAATGCCGAGCGGTGAAGAGCCGTCACGCACATGACCCCGGAGGAAAGCACCGTGGTACTTGACTAGAATATATTCAACAGTCACTCCTATCGCGAGTCTCCATGATCGCGTTCAATTTCTGGCCCCCATTCTTGGTGGCAAGCAGACGGAAGTTTGTTTCCCGCGGACGATAAACAGCCATAACTGACGACATTGATAGCCTATATAGTATGGAGCCCGTAGCCAGGTGAAACGTCCTTTGACACCGCCCGACAGCGCCTGCAGCGATCTGCAATCGCCTTGTAAGGTTCCGGCCAAAAATTGCCATTTGCCGAAAAGTGACCCACCTGCTGTCGTGTGAGAGCGATGTCGCCGAGATGCTCCTGTCATATAACATGATCGGCTCTCGCATACTGTGCTTAATGGCGTCGACTAAATTGTATCTGCATTCACTCTGTCGCTCGTGGCGCGGCAATCATGGATGCTCCGGCTGATCCTTCTCGACTCGAAAAGCAAACGCCTGTCGCATCGACGACGACGCCTCCTATTGTCGACCTAGAAGAGACATCGCCTGGATACAACGCATCAACAGCAACAAAATGGCTCGTAGTCTTTGCTACAAGCTTCACTGCCTTGACAGCAACCTTCAGCAGTACTTCGCTGTTCTCAGCAGCTAGTGATATTGCAGATGAGTTCGGGACGACACCTGAAGTGGTCAACGCTTCCAGTGCAGGAATCTTGTTCCTCATGGGGATATCCACATTCTTCTGGGGTCCTCTGATCCCTCTCATCGGCCGTCTTTATGCGTGGAACAGCTGCGTGGTCGCATTGCTCGCATGGACGCTTGCCGCATCTTTCTCACCAAGTCTGAGCTACTTCATGGCCTTCCGTCTCCTGTCCGGTCTCCAAGGAACATTCTTCCACGTCACAGGACAAGCAATCTTGGCCGAATTCTTCCCTCCCGTACGACGGGGCACCGCAACAGGCCTTTTCCTCTCCGGCACCGTCCTGGGCCCACCTCTCGGCCCCCTCGTCGCCGGCATCATCACAACCTACACGACATGGCGCGTGATCCTCTGGGTCCAATGCGGCATGCTCGCCATCTGCCTGACCCTCTCGCTCCTCTTCCTCAGCAAAGGCGGCCGAAACGCCACGATCACGCACCCGACCCTCGCCCTCGTCCTCGACGCCTACAACCCCCTGCGCGTGCTCAAGCTCTTCCGCTTCCCCAACGTCCTCCTCGCCGACCTCGCCGCCGGCCTCCTCAGCTGGTCGCAGTACTCCCTGCTCGCCAGCCCCCGCCACATCCTCGAGACGCAGTACGGCATCGCCTCCCCGCTCACCTCCGGCCTCTTCTACCTCTCCCCCGCCGCCGGCTTCCTCGCCGGCACGCTCATCGGCGGCCGCTTCTCCGACCGCACCGTCCGGCTCTGGATCGCGCGGCGCCAAGGGCTCCGCCTGCCGCAAGACCGCCTGCGCAGCGGCTTCGTCAGCTGGTTCCTCGTCATCCCGGCCTCGTCGCTCATCTACGGCTGGTGCATCGAGGAGTCGGCCGGCGGGCTGGCGCTGCCCATCGTGTTCGCGGGCGTCATCGCCGCCGGCGTGCTGGCTGCGTTCGCGGGCTTGAACACCTACTGCGCGGAAGTGATGCCCCACAGCCGGCAGGAAGCCATCGCCAGCAAGTACCTGGTGCAGTACAGTTTCTCGGCCGTGGCGGCGGGCGTGACGATTCCGCTGGTGGACTCTGTGGGCGTGGGGCTGCAGTGCACGATTAGTGTTATCTTTGCGCTGATCGCGGGTGGGTTCTGCGCTGTCACGGCGGTGTATGGGATTAAGATGCAGACGTGGGTGGAGAGGAAGTGAGGCTTGATGATTCGTGAAAGATCTTGCGCGAAGAGTTGAGATTATACGTATACATAGACGATAGAGATAGACACCAGATACCCAATATAGATCATGCATTTGCATTAGAACGATTTTCATCGAATCGGCGTCCTGTCCATACGTGATACACAACACAAGCATAGTCGACAAGACCTGAACAGTTGTGAGAGCAAATTGAAGAATCAAGAACATATACACAGTTTTCTTACAGTTCTCTTCCTAGTAGAATCAACACGCTCGAAGAAAGGGGTATGGGCGATCTAAACCAAGAAAGCAAAGAGTCTACTTCTGATAATGCCAGACCTCTTCCTCCAAAAGCCCCGGTGAAGGATGCCGGCCCATCAGCAAGGACGAGTGGCTGCAGGAGGAAAGGTGGCGTATCAGAAGGTCGACGAGTCTTCCGAAGAAAACACAGATTACCAAATTCAAACAAACAGTCAATCAAACAAGCGCTCCGTATATCGTCGTCGTGTAAGCGTCGTTCTTCGGCGCAGCGTATCAGCAGAATCTCCCTCTCTAGCAGAGCAACCCCACACCGTCCGCCTAGAAGCAGTTGAGACCGCCCTTCTTCTTCTTCTTCTGCGCATTGAGCTCCATCATCCTCTGCTCGAGCGCCGTGCGCGCCCTCTCGGCCCGCACGCGCATCTCGCGCTCCTCCTCGACGGCCTGCAGGCTCGCGCGCGAGTTGCTGCGCTCCTTGCGCAAGCTGACCAGCTCGTCCTCCAGGCTCTGGCACTTGCGCTTCCAGCCGTCCATGTCGGTCTTGGTGCGGTTGGCGGAGGTCTCCAGGTCGACGAGGGCCTCCTCGAGGGTCGCTGTGAGCTGCTTCTCGGCGAAGAGGTGCTTTTCGATCGTGCGGATGCGCGCTTCTTGGTCTTCGATCATTTGCGTCATGCCAGCGCTGGCGCCGGCGCCGTCTTTGGAGGCGTGTCGGGAGGCAGGGGGTGAGCCACTGCCGGGGATGGGAGAGGTGTCGCGTTCGGAGCCGGGGAGAGCGGGGAGAGGGATGGAGGGGGGTGGTGTTGGGAGGGCTGTTGGTGGGCCGCCAGATTTGCGGGCTGCGGACTGCTGGGAGGAGGATCGGGCCAGTGCGATAGCCGCGGCCTCGGGGGAAAGTGATTCGCGGTTGTTGTAGTTGATGGAACCGCGATCGGAAGCCAGCGAGTGTCGTGAATACTGGGCGACTTGTTGCTGTAATCTGTGTCAGTGAGGTATTCAATGAGAAGGGATCCCAAGTAGGATCTTACCTCCAAGTTGCTGTTCTTCAACTTCAGCTCCTCCAACTCCCTCTCCAGCTCCTGCCTCGCCTGCACATTCTCCGACTCCATCCTGCTCAGCCGGTTCGTGGCCGCCTGGTGCGAGTCAAAATTACTGTTCAGCTGCTCCTCCAGCTCCTCCACGAGCCGCGAGCTCTTCTTCTCGCGCTTCGTCACCGCGTCGAGCTGCTTCTGCGCCGCCTCGAACTGGTCCTTGACGGCGTCGAACTGACCCTGCAGGTCCGCGCTCTTCAGCTGCGACGTCTGCAGCTCCTCCTGCACGGTCTTGAGGTCGTTGGTCGTCTTCGTGTGGCGCGTGTGCAGCTCCTTGCCTTCCTCGACCAGGCCTTCGATCTGCGAGCGGAGGGTGTGCGAGTCGGTCGACGTGCCGAGCGCAGCGGCGGCAGCGGCGAGGAGGGCAGTGTGCTCGCTTTGGACCTTGGTGAGCTCAGCCTGGAGAAGGCCAACGGAGCTGCTGTGACGGTTCTCGGACGCCGCATCGCGCTCCGAGGCCTCCTTCTGGGAGTTTTCCAGCGAAGCCTTGAGTTCGTCGATCTCCTTTGAGTGAGAAGCCTGCAGGCTCTCCAAGCTCTCCTGGTGGAGAGTTATCGTGTTCTTGTGCACGTCCAGTTGGTTTTCAAGATTAGACACAAGGTCTCTGTGAGTCTTGAGCTCCTTCTCGGTAAGCTCGCGGGACTGCGAGTCTTGGTCAACTTGCGCGAGAATCTCGGAGTACGACTTCTCAAGTTGGGAGAGCTTCTCGACGTGGTTGTTCGCAGTCGTCTTGTACTCGTCAACCTCCCTCTGCAGAGCATCAACAACCTCTTGGTGCTTGATGCGCTCGTCGTCAGACATGGAGGCGCTGGTGATGCCAAGCCCGCGGGCAGATCCAGAACCCTGTTCGGCCTGACGCAGAGACTCCTGCAGCTCCGAAATGGTGTTGAGCAAATTCGCTTCCGAAGCCTTCATGCTCTCCATAGCACTGTTGTGCTTAGTCTCCCAAGCGGCCAACTCCGCCTGCAAATGCTCGACATTCGCGACCTGAGCGTCCTCGCTGACGGAACGAGGCGCGCCGGCCTCGGCTTGCGAGAGCTCCTGCGCCGGTGTTTCAGGGAAAAACCCTGGCATGTGCTCATCGCCCGCCATCGAAGCTCTTTTGGCAGAAGCAACTGTGTTCTCACGGTGCTGCTCGAGACCAACCTTGAGCGAGTCGATCTGATCCTGGAACTCCTTCTCTCTCGCGGCATGCTGCTCGTGCAGGTTGCGGATCTGCTGCTCGCTCTCCATCAGCTGGTCGCGCATCTGGCCGACGACTGAGAAGTCGACGCTGCTGCTGTTGGCCTTCAAGCTCGATCGCTCTCTGGTCAGACCTGAGATGATCGCCTGCTTGCCTTCCATCTCCTTCTTCACCGTGGTGAGCTCCGCCTCCAGGCTCTGCACCCTGTCAGAGCGGGTGTGGAGCTCGGTCATGACGAGGTGCAGGTTGAGCTCGAAGTTGTGCCTCGCGACAGAATCGCTCTCGAGATTATCGAGCGCGATGCTCTTCAGCGAGGCACAGCTCTTCGAAGCCCGGTCAGAGCCCAGCTGGTCCTCAGACTTGCGGCGAGGGTTGTATTTGCCGTAGCTCGGACTGGGCAGACCTGGTGATACAGGCCTGGCGACAGAGGGCGAGGCAGGAGGGCGCATGGAGGACAGGCGGTTGAGCTCCTGCTTGAGGTCTTCCACATGTAACAGAGCCGAGTGGTGCTCTTCCGCTAAGCTCTTGTAGTTCTGCGTGAGTTCACGGATAGAAGCATCCTTCTCCGCGTTGACACGCCTCAGGTTCTTGACCCCCGTCTCCTCGCCTCTGGCCACACTCACAACAGGCGGCGCGTCACCCTGCACGGCGATCTCATCGCGCATACTCAGGCGCTCGTCCTCATCAGAATTGCCACGCGGCGTCGTCTCGCCGTCGCTGCCAGTAGTCAACTCCCCACGCGACGAAAGCTCCTCCAACAAGGACCGCGAGGATGAAGGTTGCTCTCCGCTTCGGTCGGCCTTCTCCTCGTCCTTCACCCCCGCTTCCGCTAAAAAAGACTCTGGCCGGCTCCCAGACGCAGTCGTGGGGGTCTTCGTCGACTCCTTGTCATATTCGAGTTTGGCGAGCGTCTCCAACGCGGTCTGGTACTTTTGCTGCAGGTTGTCGTAGTCGGTGACGACGGTCTCGTGCTCGGAGCGGAGGTCGAAGAGCTCCTGCGTGAGGTTCTCAAGCTTGTCGGCCATGAAATCGTCCTGTGCCGGGCTGCGAGGTGCAAGTAGAGTTGCGGGAGATCCTGGCTGAGCACTGACTTCAGGAGCGGAAGGGGTCCCTGACACATCGTCCTGTCGAGATGCCATGGCTGAGCGGTTCGCGGCAGCGTCGGTGAACACATCGTCTGCTGAGCTAGCACTGGTGGAGACTGGCCTGTACGGGTCGTAGCTGTCTCTGTGGCCGTTGGTCTTCTGGGTAACGTCCTCTCTGGCGGCTTCCTCGGGCGAGCTCTTCTTGGCTTTCACGTTATCCAGCTCGGAAAGCAGATTGTCCAAACGTCCAATGCTCCTCTGTCGCTCGATGACTTGCTCGAGACGATCGATGTCGCGCTGCATAATCTCCTGGTCCTGCTCGGCTTCAGCCAAGCGCTCCTCCAGAGTCGAGACGTATTCTTCCACATTGGTGCTGTTTTCGCGGGTCCGAGACAACTCTTTCCGGAGCTCGGCAATGACTGAAGCGCTGTGCTCTTCGCCTGTCGCAGAGCCTTCCATCTTGGCTTCCAAATCGCGCAGATACGATTCGCTGTTCTGTTCACGGTCGGTAGCTTTCTGAAGGCGAGCTTGAAGTTGCTGCTGGATCGTCTCCATGTAAGCAATGCGAGTCTGCTTCTCAAGTAACGAGCTCTCGGTGCTAGCAAGCGTTCCGCGGGTAGTCGATAGCGAGATCTCCAGACTCTGGATAGTCTTCTCGTACTCAAGCACGACCTGTTCGACGGCCTCCGCGAAGCTGTTCGAGCGCTTCAATCTCTCCATAGCGCTACCGCCAATGGCCTCCTTAAGTACAGGCGTATCGGCGTCCTGGTCGTCTCGAGCCCGTGAAATTTCCGAAATGAGCTTCGCATGTCGCTGGCTGAGCGCATTGTAGTTCTCTTGCATATCCATGAGCTGATTCTGCATCTCGGCCTGTTGCTTGCCAGTGCGGTCGACTTGACCGTTGCGCAGGCTGCTTGAGCGGTCAAGGCCATGCTCGGAATGGCGGACCTGGTCTCGGAGGAAGGCGACCTCGGCGCGCAGGCGGTCAATTGTCGCTTGTTTGTCGCCGTCCTCGTGATTTTGCTGGATCTCGGGTCGCACCTGAATGGCGCGTGCTCGGTGGGCGTAGTGAAGGGTGTTCAGGGTCTCATTCATGTGGAAGGAGGCAGGCGTGACACAGGCGATCATGAAAGTGATTGCGTTGCCGCCGAGGGAATCTTGCAGCAGGCGCGTGAGCCGAGAGTCGCGGTATGAGATGTGACTGCTTCCCTGTTTGGAGGAGAGCTGCGAGATGACTTTGCCTAAGCTGGCGAGACCGGCGTTGATTGAGATTCCCTCCTTTGCACGGTCGCCAGTAGCTCCAGTGTTCTTCAATCTTTCGCTACCAGCCAAGTCGACGAAGTGTAATTTGCTGTCTACCGTGACTATGCTTTCGGTAGGTGTAGCGTTAGCATTCTCGACCGGCACCGACATGCGCTTGTCCTTCTTTGGCGTTCCCATGCTGACCTCGGTCTTTTTCTGAACGAGGTTCAAGCTGAAGACAGCATGTGAACGAGACGAGCGGGCATTGATGGCAGTCGCGTCAGTCTGACGAATCGACGAGCCGAAAGCGAGAGCCCTGTAAATGTCGTCGGCAGAGTTGATGTCCGTCTGGGTTAGGCCGGTAAGAAGGATTCGTCCTTTCGTGTCTTCGCGGATTGCGACTGTCGCGCGATCGCTCTGGGGGACTGATTCTGACACCAGAAGATCGCGAAGTTGCTCGTTGTAGATCTCCACGTAAGTGGCCTTAATTGTCCAATTTCGGTCGGCGCTGTTCCCATTGTTGCCCTGGGCAGATGTGTGTACCGAGTACCGCTTTGGTGTTCTGATACCTGATGCCGGTCTCGCTGGGCCGCCATTCAGCTTCTCGAACAGAGTCTGTGCCGCCCTGGGGACGATGCCCATGTGCGTCGGGTCTCCCTGCTCTTGCGGGCCCGCAGTGCCCATCGTGTACGACTTGCCCGATCCAGACTGGCCGTACGCGAGGATGGAAACATTGTAGCCTTGGACGAAGGAGTTGACGCTGTCGTTGACGTACCCCCAGACATCTTGCTGGGTGGCATCCTCGTTGAAGACGTGGTCGAAGAAGAAAGGCTTCTTGCCTTGCTGCGAATGCACCACCAAGCTCTTGTTCGAGGAGACCTCGCAAGTCGAGTCGCGAAATCGCTGCGGTATGAGGTCGTAGCCGGGGTCGGTAGGGTTGAGCGGCGGTCGCACTCGAACCACTAAAAGTCATTCGGATTAGCCAATATCGGACGTGTGGGCTACCCTGGGCCTTTGCGACTTACCAACTTTGACCGCGGTCTTGCTTGGGTCGTCGTCGCCGTGCTTGCTGGGCGTGCTACGGCTCATGCGACTGCTGCTGCGGTTGGAGCGCATTCTTTCCGCCGCATTTGCGGTGAGCGACCGCTGGCGTTGTGTGGGTGCGGAGGAGGTGACGCTGGCAGGACTGTCAGGGACGGTAGGGTCGTCCATGGAGCCGGTTGCGTCGGCCTGCATGCTGTCTGGAACAAACCCGGTTGCTACCGGGAGCGCGCGAGGGCGCTAAGCTTGAGCCTGGCAACTGCAAATAATGTCTCAGTACTGTGGGCAGCGAGAGGTCGGCTAGCGGTCGATCGGGCGGTGAGGCAGCGCGGCGCTGGGCGGGCGCGGCGAGTAAGAGGTGACGGGCTCGACGGGGAGGATCCAATGCGATGGGCGTCGCAGAGCTGTCGGCTCAGAGCGCAGTCAGGGAGGAGGAGACAAGGTTGCAGCCGGCGCGCGAGTCACAGTCTAATGGCACGGCGAGCGAGGAGGGCGCGGTGGTGGTCTGGCGGAGGGCTGGAGATGGCGATGGCGATGGCGATGGCGATGGCGATGCCCGCACGACTCGCGAACGGTCGGAGGGTCGCCGGTCGCTGGGGCCCGCGAACCTTGCGCGGCGAAGAGCCCGAGCACGCCCACCGCCGACCAAACGGGCAAAGACGAGTGTTTAATCTTGCGCTCACGTGGAGCGGCAGGGTTGCGCCGCCAGATAAAACAAGGCACCTGCAAGCGCAAACTCTCCGCCGTGCGCTCGCGCTCTGGGGAAAGTGAATGAATGCTGCCCGACCAGGCGAAGAGGCACCGGATTAAACATTTCTATGTGCACGCCACCGCCGACGACCGCGCGGCGATCCGGTGTGCCTGCGCGCATGATTTGTGCTTCCTCTCGCCGCAGAGGCAGCCTTTGCGCGTACCTCCATCGCGACCTGTGCAACACGGCGCGGCCTGCAGCTTGCGAGTGACAAGCCAGGATCTCCCTCCAACGGGCGGAGAGTATTCCTGCCGCCCCTGAGCCACTGCATGAGTGAAGCGTCAGCCCAGGCAATCTAAACTGCCTAACCGAGAGCTCTCGCCTCCTCAGCCCCGACTCACCCAACATTCTCCTGCTCCGTCGGCACATCACGTGAGGGCTTGCGTTATCCAGCGGCTCGTGTGCTGTACTCGTCTGCTACCGTTTCCTGCTATCCGCTCGATCGTGCATAGCAGGAAAGGAGGTCTTACACATCCTTGGCCAACCACAAGCTCTGCGGCGTGAAGAGGCCAAGGTTTCTGCAGGTTTGAGTTCACCTCCGCTTCTTTAGACTAGAGTAGCGTTCCTGGACGGAAGATACTCCTGGAGACTTCGACGGCACGGCCAGCGAATCGCATTGAACCCTCTTTAGTAGCACCATTCGCTCCGATGGTATGCTTTCAAGGTTGTGATGGACCGAACATTACTTGTGCTTCATGCACGTGAAATGGACAGCAGTTGCTCCCCAAGCCTAAAAGGCCAGTCCAGCATTGGCCTGCGCGCCCCCAAAATCGAGACCCTTGGGAGGCTTCACGAGAAATAACGTCCCCACACCACCGCCGCTCACTACTCTCGGGTTGGCCGACGGCGCGCGAACGCCCACGACGCCTTCATCGGGCATTGTTCGGGTCAACGAGTCGCCAGCAACCATGGGGATAAGGTGAGCGTGTCCGTCCGCGCGGTGAGCTGCATGCATGATTGCGCTGCGCATCATGATCTTCTTACTAGCAACCCGCATTATTAATGGAGGCGTCGAAATCCCCAACCACGAACCCCATAACGCGAGTCCAGGCCTCGCGAGCGGCAGCAGCACGACAATTCGCCAAAGACGGGACGCTTGCAATCTCCGCGACGTGTCGACGCCTAGATCCAATCGCGCTCTCCTACTCCTCCAATCGCCGGGACGATCACTTCGATCTCAGGGAGAGACGATTGACCAACTCTATTGTTGCTGACAATGTGGATCTGCAAATATTGTGACGGCGACAAATCATGAGCATCTGAAGCACGGCACTTGCGAAGCATCGCGGCTCCTTTCTGTCCTGTGGCGTTCTACAGCCTGAGGCTTGAGGGCGTGGCTGGACTCCAGCAAGTGATGTGGAACCTTCATCGCACCTTATGGCTCATAGTCTTCGCGTGATCAATCAACCATCGCCGCCGTCAAATCTCATCTTCAGATAGACGAGTCCACAATCATTCTTGCAACTCCCCCCC